>JADDOH010007556.1:0-186216 GCA_016648135.1 Agrypnia vestita
ACTACATGAAGTGAAGTAATTGTAGTATTACGAAATTGCAGTACTAATGAAGTGAAGTAATGAAGTAATTGTAGTATTAATGAAATGAAGTAATATTTTTTCCCAACTAAAAAGTGTTGTTTCAGTTTCCAGAAATTTCTTCGATCAGTTCCAAAATTTTTCAAAACCATGGGGGGGGAGGGATGTTTCGATTTCCAAAGATTTCTTCATTTATCTACATCAACTTACCAAAAATTTCACATAAAAAATTTACTATGTGCTCATACTTTCGATAACTTTGAAGTGTGAAGTATGTACTTTCAATAACTTTGAAGTGTCTAGTTTGTAGTGTGCACTACACTTCAAAAGGTGTGAAGTGTGCACTTCAATGTAATGTAGTACTATATTGTCGTAGTGAGTACAGAGCGAACCCATCACTACTTTCAACTGTCCAATCTTTATACAACACATTATTAATTTATAATAGAGACTTCTGGCCCCCAGAAAAATAGTTTTCTCGAACACATCAACACCACCCGTGTATTTATTATACATAATTAATTGTTTATTTCTTCCCGCATATTTACGCTGACCGTGTGACTTGGAATCAGGGACGCGCAGTGAGAACAAGAAGCGTGACTTTTATTTAAACACATATTTGGGAAAAAAATCAAAATTAAATATTTATCTGGCAGAACATTATGAAGTATTAAAATCTGTATAATATGTTAATTATTGTGTTAGGAATATTCCGAGACATGCATATCTCTTATTTGGGTTTCTTTTCAAAACATATGCTTAGAAAAAGGTCACGCTTCTTGTTCTCACTGCACGCCCCTGCTTGGAATGTTTCACATAGTTAGTGAATCCCATTTATATAAAATGCAGTTCGAAATATGAGAGTGTCTTTGTGCCATCCTAGGATGTCTCTAAACTGTGTTTAAAAAAACTTTAGTGAAGAAAAACGCTCCTATTTTAAACATACCTGCAAAGAGACCTATAACACAATGTCGAATGTCACTCGAAATTGGAGTTGATGGAACAAAATCAATGTCGAGTGACATTCGACATTGATTTTGGAGTGGAAAGGGTTAGTTTATACAGCAGTACTGCCATTTCTCGGTAATTTTGCATACATATGAGGTAATATAGAGAGAGGCATGCATGGAGACCAAAGCTTAATATGAGCTGTAGAGCCATTGAAGAAGTGAGGTAAATAATACAAAAAATCGTTATAAAAGAATTTATGAACATTTGTAAAACATACAATGATAAGGGTTGAAACATGGCAAGAATTCTTTGGTCATATTTATGCTATAAATTCATTTGCACCCAAAAGTGCACCGTCAAGGTTTTAACATCGAAGAGATTAAAAAACAATCTTGATGGTGCGGCATTTGTTACATTTGAAAAAACAGTTATTTACAATATATTTATTTATTATTTAAACTATAAACATTTGTAACGCGTCTTAAATAAATCTGGTGAATATTATTCTGAATAAGAACACACTGAATACATACGGTAACATTTTGATTTTTTGTTAAAATTTATAAACTATAACTTTAAACATAAAGATACTAAATCATATAACCTAACCTAACCCGATAATATATTAGAACTGTCAAAACGACTTAAATTAAGCTACGTCAGCTATATTTCATTTTATCACATACAAAGTTGAACGGCCGCCCTAAAAGTCGCTAAATAGATTTGTTTTGTGGCTATGAACATTGATTGCCATGCAAGATGTTAGAATGTGTTTGAATTACTTAGAACAACGAAGAAACATTGTTAAAAGGTAATATAGTGAGTCATAAATAATCTCGATACTTTTGTAGATCTTGGAGAAAATTTACTATAAGCTCGGGTAGCATAGCAATTCTAATAAAATATCAACAAATTTGGTATGTATCTTATATATAATATCCCGATGGTTTTCTATGTATCAAGTGCAGAGAAATTTGAAAGGAAACTGATACACAAATTTGGCATGAAACATCAATTTTCTTTGATATTTACAAACTGAATGGATACACGAGGGGCTCAGAAACAAAACTGCCACTATCAAATAGACGAAAACAGAGGGTGACGTGTTTGAAAATAATTATCCAGCAATAGTGGCAGTTAAACAATTGGAAGCATTTTATCGAAAGCATATCAATCTGAAAATCTCCACTCCGGCAATGAAATCTGTTACAAATACGTTATCTCAATTTTGTCAGTTGGATAGTGACAATTTTGTTTCTGAATTCCCACGTGACTTTTTTGCTATGAAGGTATATTTTTCAAATAGGAGAACAAATAATTCTATTGTCGGAAATTTTTTAAATTGTTAGCTGCCGTACTGTAATTATTTAAATTGTATCCTATGTGCGTTGGTGGGTCATTATTCAAATTGCATTCTATGTATAATAGGAGGTAATCATAATAAGGGAGGTAATCGTTTAAATTATCTTTTGAGCCTATTCTAGGATAAGTTTTAAACACTAGTACATATAAAATCCGAAAAGAGTCAGAGGCCGGAATACAGAGTTAATACTTAAATGATTTAAAGGTTAAAGTACGCCTTAAAAGTGAAAATTTGTACTGCAATTTACGCTTTAAAGGTGTACCTTAACCTTTAAGTCATTCAGTATTGACCTGGTTTATTATTGAAGTCATTCAGTATGGGCCAAAGTCACAAATTTGCAAAATGGTAATTCTGAGACTTTGGAAATTGATACATTTACATTCATTTGTGGCATTAGATCCATTGGGACAATACATTTGCACTATTGCCAACATATTTGTTCATTGTTAATTGTTCATTATATATCTTTTTTATAGGAATAACAATGAAATGTATTAAAAAAAAAAGGTAATTTAGACAACTGAATATGTGAAAACCTGATTAAAATGGATGACAATATAGTCTCGAAAATCAAACTCATCGTCATGTACAAATTTATGTTGCTCTTGCAGCTAATTTAAATTAAATTAAGTATCAAAAGAACTGACGCAATTAGAAGTTAACCAAAATATGGCTATGATTATTTTGATATAATTTTAAAATTAAAAATAGAGATGCGTATATATGGAATTCAATGTCACATCAACATTCTTATGACATATTTTCAAATTAGGCTAAATGCTTGTGCTACGAGTACTAGGACTAGTTAGTCCTACTAACTTTCCGGTCTTCCGGAATGATGTTACAATCACCGTAGACCAACAAGCTATCATACATAAGACGGAAGCAACTATTCAAAATAAACACAAGGACTGCAACTTCAAGTTTTATAAAATTATTTCCAGGCAATTACTTAGGATACCTTTGTAATTTAAGACAAGTAAAATTATATCCGTAAGGCCACTATATGCAAGCTCTTAAATAATATAAAATGGTAACAACAATATTTCAGGTGTATTTAAGGTGAGTCCGCCAATTAAAAATATTATTTACATAATTTTTGATTAAACATAAGTCGTATAAACATTTATAAAACATTTAAATATATGTAATTAATTTTTAAAACGTGTCATTTAAACTTCTTTCATAAGATAAAACAAAATAATATGTGCTGCATTCAGACAGTTCTACGATGCATCATATCAATGAACTGAAGTCTCCAGTGCAGCATCTTTCATCATACGTCAATTCAAGTTGACACTACTTAAGTACCAATTAAGGAACGACATTGCTATGCGTTACATTGAAACGTCGTTAGTACAAAAAAATTTAATAGCCTAAGATGCGGTTCCATGATAAGAGCATCACAACCTGATTTTTTATATTCTCTTGTGTGGACGGTTGTTTCTTGTGAGTAAAATCACGATAAATCCAACAAATTGATTCTTCAGAATTGAAAATATTCTGTACAAAGGTCGAGATATATATTTTGGTAGATTCCTTATCTTATCTCAAAAGATAGTGATAAATAAATATGAATTCATAATAAAAACAGATTAAATGTAACTAGTAAATTGAAAACAAAAAACATGATCTATAAAACGGTACATTGCAATTCAAAAGCTTTTTGATTCAAGAGCAGCAAAATTATATCATGGATATTATGTTTATTTTGATAGCATATACTTTTGATAAAATTATCATCATCATAAACATTTTCAATAACTATTAAATTAAATAAATAGCGAACTTTGTATCGTTGATTATTGAGACGTCGATCGACGCGGAATTAAATTAGCTGATTTTATTTAAAGTAAATCTCCGATAATCCAAATAATATGGACCGAGCCTATCTAAAATAAACAAAAACTCAAAAAATATGGATAGCCTGTTAAGAACTGGTTATTTTTGATTCAATTAAAAATAAATTAGCAAGTTATGATCAAAATAATCAACGTGACTAATATAAAGTTAGTCAACTGTTTAAATTAATAATTATGTCTAACCATAAAGATAACTCTTTAAATTACAAATAAATTATTCACATTAATATTATAGTTACTAGCACCATCTTTCAAAAGGGCAATGAAAGCTCAATATAATTTTTGGCGTGTCTGTATAGCCTGTTAGCGGATAATTATAGTACTATGTATATTAGAAAGTAAATAAACTCTTAGAATAATAGTTATTGATGCTTGCTTATCTATGTACAAATAATGCGAAGAAAACAAAACAATTGATTTGTACCATTTACATAAAATAAATATTGTCATTCATTGTTTGTTTTGATTATGCATTTGAACACTTTTGAATATGATCATCATGAATGGTTAAAACATTTTAAACATCACATTAATATGCTAAAAGACCTACAAAAATATAAATTTAAGAATGTCTAAAACATACTTCAAAAATCTGGATGATGTAATAAATATATTGTTTTAACTTATTTCAACAATTTTTTTCACAATGTTTATCTCCATCAAAAAAATCCATTTATTATATTTCCGTTATGCGCAAGATTTTGTTATAGAAGGCTATTTTTATTGTGAATATTTTTTGATAATATGTCAATCTAGAGCAGCGAAATGCGCATCACTAAATACAATGTACATTTTGAAATGGTTTAAAATTAAATCTTGATTATTTTTCCATTTGTTCGAGTTTAAAATATAAATTGTTGATTTTAAATTTTTCTTGTATATATGTGTATAACATTCATGTGTTTTTCAAATACAAAACAATAAAAGTATAAATAAATTCAATCTATAAATACTGTAAAAAGGACAAAAATAAACTCGACGCAAACATAAGGGAACTCTGACAAAGCCATGCTGAAGTTTACCCTTCGGTATCAAAATAGATGAGACAACAAAGAACATGACCATAATACATTTCTAACTCCCAGTTAAACAAGAACATTCCAAAGTAAAATACCTTAGAAGGTAATGAATATTCATTTATATCCGTTCCAAAGATTTTTTACATGAATTCATCACTAATGTTTGATTCAGTTGATTTATAGAATCAAATAAGATAATTTAAAATCGTCAAACTGTGATTAAAAATTAATAACAGTATTGAAAATATTTTCATTAGACTGCTTTAAACAGAGACTCGAATAAAATAAATTTCAAACATTAAAAAAAAACCTTTTATGTAATTGAGTCAGTATATCAGTAATCAGTTTTGTGAGTACAGTAGTATCTGGATTTATGAACATGGGTTCCTATCACACAGACTAAATATTTGACAGAAGTGCAGATAACGGGTGGTTGACCGTGACATTATCTAATATGTAGTTAAAATATGTGACGACACATCAGAGAAATATGCAGAATTTTTTGGATACATGAGCTTTTGTACATTTACCAATGAAAAATCAATTAGAATCTTTAAATAAAATGTGTGATTACTTTCCAAGATTCTGTATGTAAATACGTATCAATGTTTGCAGACTCAATTTTTAAACGTTACGATATCAAATAAATAAGCAGAAAGAGATCAAAGATGTTCAATTTGTTATTTTAATAAATCGGTACACGTCCAGGACATGAATACCAGAATTGCGGAGTACTGAAATACTGGCCGATTTTATGAAATTTTTAAGTACCTACTGCAAACATTGGATTTTTTTTTTGGCAAAATTTGGTGTTCTTTAATGTGTACAGCAGATTTTTTTTACATTTGTAATAATACAATACAGATGTAAATTGTTTAGTTTTTTTCTCTTTATTTTATGTTTGATTCGTAAGAAAGTGACGATGAATGATTTCTGATTAAAAATGATTATCAAAAAATTTTTGATGATCAGAATTGCAGATTTCATATTTGTTATACATGAATATTATCTCTGATAACATACTTTATAAAATGTATATATGAAAATTTATTGTGATTTGCTAATACTGATCGGTTTTTCAAATCTTTAAAAAGCTATCTACTAAAATTATGGCAATGAAAACAAAAACATCTGTGTTGTAAACCCTATTTCTGTTAATATTCTTTTTTATGATGAAGTAATTTGTACAAAAAAATCTCTGAATTTATAAACTGTCAATGAATCATGATATTACTATACCCACAAGCCTGACCACTGGTTCTCATTTAATATCCACCAAACACAAATTGGCATTAATGATGTTTTTGCCATTTGTTGGTGTTTTTCTAACGATATTTGGCGACCTTTAATGAGCCATCATTTTAATTAACGATTCTTAATATTTCTTTAAGGCAACTCAGCATTTGGCAAGGTTACCTCGGTCGTAAATATGACCACATGTGAATGTGCTGTTTACTTTCATGGTAGAAAGTTCTTTGAAAGAAACATTGTATAATTATAAATTACCATAAGTACGTTGAATGTAACATAAATATTTATAAATTTTTCTCTGCATCCGGAGCCATATAAACTTAACTCGACTTCTGTTAAAGCTGGAAATATTACACCGAAACATGTAAATATTTAAATTCAGATTAACTCGTAGGTATTTCAACGATTGGAGAAAATTCACTACACGCAAACATATCTTACGCTAGTCTACTAGTACGAGTGAATATTAATATAATAGTATACCTTGAACGTAATAAAACGTTTAACGCGAATTGTGCCCCACGGGCAGAGGCAAGAAATCAGTCCTAACGAACAGCAGCTGCTAATGATAAATTACATAATTTTAGTATCTAAAAATTTAACAATCTGGGGCCAAATTTCATCTGAAGTTTTGCCCTTGAACTCGTGAAGAATACCTTTAGATTTGTAAAAATCAATCACGGGGGAGTACATTTCTCTGTAAATATTCAACCTCTTCAGCACGGACTCCGGCTTGTCGTCGGGGCGCTGAGTCAGCGCCTCTCCGGTGACGTCGTCTCTTCCCGGCACCGCGGGCGCGTTGAAATCCGTGTTGTACACCCTCCCGGAGGCCAAGTGCACCCACCTCCCCTTGACCCGCTCGATTATCACTTCGAAGGGCACGTCCAGGTTCAGGGCGACCTCGACCGGCTGCGCCCGCCACAGGTCCCGGGCCTGCGCGACGGTGCGCGGGAAGCCGTCGAGCAGCCACGAACCTCTGACTTTGAGCACCTCCGCTATCATGAATTCCGTTATCAGCTCGTCGGGCACGAGCTTTCCTTCGTCCAAATAGCGCTTGACTCGCAAGCCGAGCGGCGTCTTGTTCTCGATGTTCCAGCGCAGCTTGTCGCCGCTGGCGATGTGCTCGACGCCGTACTTCTTCACTATCCTGGAGGAGATGGTCCCCTTGCCCGACGCGGGCGCCCCCATGATGAGCGCCCTGAAAGCTCTACCGGAAGACATGGCGGGCCGCGGGACAGACGACGTCCGCGACGGGAGCTGGATGACTTACTGCGCTCGTTGCGATCGATAAAGCGAGCGGGAGATTGACGACCATGACTTATCGCGGAAGTTGCACTTTGCTCCGCGGACCATACATCGCGCGCAATTATCGCGACGCCAGCGTAGAAAGGAACGCCGACGGCCACGCGAGGCGGGAATTCATCTCCGAGCGCGCGAAGCGTCGACCGCACTCTCGTTACATAATGTTTTTGGGCAATATCGGCGCCCGAGAAACGTCAAAGCCGCCGCACTCGAATTTGAAAACGTCCGGCGGCACATTGGCGGGACGCGCGCGGCGCGAGACGACAGGGCGGAAAGCGGCGCGGCACCGAGCGAAAAGGTGCTCGAAAATAAAAATCAAAACGCGAGAAATATTCTCATACTTTGACCTTTTTTACTCCGAAAGACTGTAACTTGCCGGCAGCTCGCGCGGCGAAAATAAAAACACAATGCGGCTTCTAAAGGCTGTCGAGTGAATGTCCGTGTTAAGTAGGCGCCTAAAATAGATTACGAAATCTCCTAAATATTGGGGCCGAGGTAAACAAGATTTTGAGAAAATTAGTCGTAAATCTAATTTATGTATTAACTAACAATTAATTTTTTGTACAGCGGCCAGTAATTTTCAGCTCTAAAAATTTATAGCTACGAACAAATATATTGAAATAAACAAAAATACAATTGATTTATATTGTATATGAACAAACAAGTAATCACCTGTTTTAAACCTACCGGAGAACGCAAATAAATCACTCGTCAAAAAAAATGCACTTTCCTCCAGAGGATATGAATATTTTTACAAAAATATACACTTTTATCCTGGCTTTAAGATTATTTTTTTACAAAAATAATGCGAAGCATTTATTTTTTTATATATTTTTTTGTCAAATAAATGAAAAATTTTTGTTCATATTAAAACATAAATTATTTTTTGAAATCTATTTGAAATTTTTTACTTAATTATTACGACGCCAAGTATTGAATGACAATAAGTTTAATTTTTCTGATGTGTGGCCTTCTTTGAAGCGGTTGTACCACTCCCTTATCAGTGAGACCCTCACAGCACCGTCCCCGAAAGCCTGTTGGATTTTGCTAATAGTTTCCATTCGAGTGTCGCTAAGCTTTTGACAAAATTTAATGGAATATCAGCCATAATGATTGTACTAGGAGATCTTATTGGGATGGTTCTCCAATGTCTTCCGCAATGCAATGCCACAGCTATACCATTAATAATTCAACTCCGCCTGGTGTCACCTGCACTCGAGCCTATCTGATATCATTCATCTTCGGCCTCGAGTCAGTACTGATAATGCTGCTTCCCGTTACCAGGACCAAGTTCAGCCGCCCCTGACCTGGGGAACAGACGCTGTGTGTAGCTGCGTATTCTAGGTCAGACACTAGAGTACCTGTTGGTCCATGAGAGGTGTTTAAGCTCCCTCCTACCCTTCATATCCGGCGAGCACTCCCCTATCCGCCACCTGGGAATGCATTCTCTAGTGGTTCCGCCAAGCATCAGAAAGAAATCATCACTAGAATAATCTCCTCTGATAGGAGACGACACCATAAGAAGAATAAATGGAATATCACCGATCAAGTCATTCTGTCATTTCGCAACAATTGACAATCTGATGGGCAATAACTACGCTTTTCACTCATAGGCCGAGTGCCAACGACTGATTTGATGACCACCAAATATACCTTACTTACTTAATTTTTTTGGGAAAAAAAAAGGTTTGCGGCGGTACCTGTCCAAACCTTCGCCAACTCGGCCGACCCAGCGATTTGTTTATGACGGTTTAATTACGTGAATGTAATTAAACCGTCGTACCCGTAAACATACAAGAACAAAGGAGGTCACGCTAGGGAAACAAAACAACGACACCACGTTTTCAGTCAAGTGTTTGCCATAACATCTGGTAGACCTGTTCGTATTTCTATTTCTTTGAACATTATTTTACTTTCTTTCTTTACTTATTTGTACATCTTGATTTGTTCCCGGAGCTTATCTCCAGTTGAGGAGAAACAGTATAACCAGTCACTCTTTTCCACGAACTCAAAACCTTCTCTCAAAGTTCCATATTACATATACACACCAGGTAGTTACTGTTTCGTTTAGAATAAAAAATGGAAGGGTATGAATGATTATAAATTTATTTTGTATTTCCTTTATTCAACAGATGAAAGATGGCGCTGGTAATGTTGCCGTGCGAGCTACCGTGGTGGACTTCACTGCAGCGGCACTTGAAGCATCTTCTGCTGGCGTCATCCACGCAGAAGCTAGCAGATGGGATGCTCAAAATTCATGATATGTGCAAGTTAGTTGGTGACATCTTATTGATTCTCACTGAAGCAAAATATTACATACCATCTTTCTATCCAAAAATACTTAATATTACTTATATCTACTTACTCCTACTACATTGAATATGCAGGTTGTCTCGTGGCTAGAAGCAAAACCATCAGGGGTGTCTTCGTCATTCAATTTTGAAAAGAAAATATTCTTTACACAGTTACGGCGATAAGCGACATCAAAGTTCACATTTTTTTTATTTATTAATATAACGTACAGTTTATTACATTTTATTTTATTCTATTTCTAGTCTATTAAAACTTTAATTAATAAATAAGTTTTATTCGCTCTCTGTTGTGCTTGGAGGGGGTTTTGATTTTTTTTCAATATTTCTGACATATCTTTTGTAAAATGTTGGAGTAGGTATTCTGAGTGTAATTTATATTGAGTATTAAAAATTCATCCGCTTCGATGAGTCAAATAAAATGGTAAACAATTTTAACCAGATTTTTGCATGGTTTTGATAATTTTATTTGATTTGTATCAAAGCTAACAAATTTTTAATATTCAATAACAATAACTTTCATGACACGTTTTACAAAGGTTAGGTGAAAAATATGCAAAATTTGATGTCGCATATCTCCATATTTCACCCAAGTGTTAATAATATTTTCTATCCAAAATTGAATGATGAAGACTCCCCGAAGTTTTTGCTACTAGCTGTGAAACACCTGTATATAATAATACTCGGTACTTAACAATTATTATAAATATTGTGACAGAATCAGGCCCGCCCCTGACCAACAAGTAAATAAGGAAAAGATTTAGGGTGACATTTTTGATGGAGTGGCAAATTTTAGATAAAAGTAAACAAACAAAAACTTAAAAGCTTTTTTTAATTATTTAAATTTTATTTGGTAGATTGAGAACTCCTGACTTAAATACGTACGTGAATGCAGTGTAAAAATAATTAATGTTCGAAGTAAATCTAAAACACACGTCGGAACTCAAAACATTGAGCTCAACACCGAGAGTTGTGTCGTTATGCAACTGAGAAGCTTTTTATATAAAATTTTAATAACAGCTCACAAAAATTCAATATTTCATCCTTCTTACCTAAAGTAGACACATCTGGGGTAAAAGCAAAGGCAGCAATATCCAAAAAATTAAAATAATGTTTTTAATGCAGTCACCGAGGATTACTAACTTAGAATGTACTGAATTATAGATTTTATGTGTCTATCCCTTTGGAAGACATATTTCTTATAAATTTATAGGGTATATTTCCTAAAAAATCTCAAATTCAGCATATTATAAGTGAATAATCCTTGATGACTGTGTTAATTTTTTTTTTGATATTTCTGCCTTTGCTTTTATGATAACTTAGGTCATATTTTTATTTTTTATTGAACAAACATTTCTATCATAAAAACTGGAAAGCCTTTGGCCGTCACAGTGATTATGAAATGTTTGGACATTACAGATCTATCGTAAGACATAGCATTCGATTGGCACACCGAGAGTTCATTTCCAGGATGGAAAACAATATTCTACAAGACCCTAATACGTTCTGGGCCTATATAAAATCCCAAAAAGCGGATGGTGGGAATATTGATTCCATGACTTGGGGCGAAAAAATGGTATGGGATGCAGATATTGCCGAAGCGTTTGCAGGTCATTTTAAAACAGTCTATAGTAATGAACCTCCGCTTCTCGATATTAATATTGCTAAAACATGTTCTCCGATCGGTGCACAGTCTATTGATGTTCAATATATCAATGAAAAGGATGTGGCCGACACTATTAAAAATCTAAGTAATACCCATTCTCTTGGGTCAGATCTCATTCCAACATTCTTCTTAAAAGGCTGTGTGGAACTGATAAAAAAACCACTATGTTTTTTGTTTAATCTTTCTGTAAATACAGGGGTCTTCCCGGAAACATGGAAGACGTCAAAAGTTATTCCCATACACAAGAGTGGTTCTAAGTTATCCGTAGAAAATTATAGACCTGTAGCTGTTCTCTCTGCACCAGCTAAGGTATTTGAAATCATAATAAGTAAAACCGTCGCTTCCCGAGTAGAGCCGTTTATAATTGATGAACAACATGGATTCAGGAAAGGCCGCTCGGTTGAGACCAATCTGATGATTTTCACAAATTATGTCACGGAAGCTCTGGACGCGGGACATCAGGTAGACTGTTCATATAATGACTTCGCCAAAGCCTTTGATACAGTCAACCATGATGTCTTATTGAAAAGGTTGTATGAAATTGGTTTCTCGGATGGTATGTTATTTGATTACACATTTTTATCGATTGTTGCGCGGTACAATCGACAATACTGAAATTATGCAGAGCATTGGTTTGTATGTTCCTGATAATTACCTTAGACATCGTCAGCATAGATTGTTTCACATTCCAATATACAGGACCAACCTGCCGATGGTTATGCCTGTTGGAAAAGCTACAGCTATGCTGAACAAAATCGCTTTGGATATTGATATATTCCATGTGTCTGAGGGGGTTTTCCGAAGCAGGATTCTCCTACACCTCTGACCAGATTGTGCAGGTCACTTTTAATTAGTTAATAATAAATTGTTATTTTAATATACAGTATGTATATGGGTATGTATATATGTATGTATATGTATATGTGTATGTATGTATATATATGTGTATAAATTCATAATATGTATGCATTAAACATAAAGTTTGTAATGTACATATTATGTAATAAATAAAAATTGAATTGAATTGAATTGAATATAAATTAATTAAAATAAATTATACAAGTCTCACAGAGACAAAGCTATATATATGGGAAACATGTACGTTGACAAAGCTATTTATACGGTAAATATGCACATAGGTGGTGTATTTTGTACTTACTTAATTGTTCGTTCTCTTATTTTGTATGTGCAATATTGTATTTTCATGTCATATAGCTGCGAATATGTTTTTCAACATTTTTATAAAAAAAATTTTAGTCTTATGTAAATTTTGCATCAGTGTTTTCGCGCACAAGTGAACGCTCTGTTTTAAAGTTTTTAAATGTTTAGTGTTTATAATTTGTACCTATTTTATTATTTTATATTTTTAATACATATTGATTTTTAGTGCCATATAGCTATGGCCGATTAAGTATATTTTTTCGAATTTAGAGTTGTGTGTTTGTAGTTATTTAAAAAAAAAAATTGCGGAGATTTTTTTTTATCCATTTTTTTCCTTATTGCGTCGGATAATGTATATTCTATTGTATTGATTAATTACAATGTTTATCTAAGGAATGGGCGATTTATGGACTCATAAATCTCCAGGGTGCAGTAAAATTTATTTGATTGTATTAATTTTCGTCTTATCAAGAAAAAAATTTGAGACAGTTGAACAGTTTCGTGCAATTTCAGCATTAGTTTGGATCCAGACGAAGATGAAAAGGATCCTGAGTTGATGAAAGGTTTTGCAGACTTCCTCGACAATGACCTGACACCGGAGGAACGGATGCACTTCATGGACCAAACGTTACCGAGTATTATCCACCGTGCACTACAACTGAGACACTGGAAACCCGCCACGGGATACGTATTCAGCTTACAACAACAAGGTAACTCATATATTTTCACAAAAGATTAAAAATGTAATGTATCTGGATGGATGTCTGTCTGAGCCTATGAAAGAGATAAGAGATAGAGAGGGAAAATGGGATTAAAAGGAACGCGCCATGCGTGTGCGCATCGTTGAGGAAGCCAGAACTTGGAGAGCTAAATAGAACCTCGTCGCAATATTGTTGTATTTTGTTTGGAACAAATAAACCCTGAAGAACATTCTGGACTTTCATTGAGGATCCCAGACTTCCAGACAAAAAGATTCTTTCTAGACAAACGAAAGGATATCACAAAAAATGATGGATTTATTTTTAATTCATCACCATCAACATTACGTAGCTACAGTTTATAGAGAATATATTCATTCAAAAGTAGGATTTCACGTCTTCTTCATAGGTAGGTTTCCGATCCCGAACACCAAATCTTCCCGCATCTTTTCTCATTAATGTTGCCTCACTTTATTCAAGGTCTTCCCTGTGGTCATGTGTTTTCGCTCTTCAGTTATTGATTAAAAATTGTTTGATACAAAAAGGTTTTAATCATTTTGTTTGATTTCTGTCAAAGCTAATGAATTTTCAATATACAATGTTTCATTATATTCTAACGTTTTACAAAAGATAAGCCAGAAATATTGAAAAAAGGCAAACTTTGATGTCGCTTATCTCCGTATATGTCAAAATTTCACCCAAAGTGTAAAAAATATTTTCTATTCAAAATTGAACGAAGAAGACCCCCAAAGTTTTTGCAACTAGCTATGGGACACCCTGTATATTGTATCCTCTTTGTGAACTTTGAACCCCTTGTGAAAAATTTTATGCAAAATTTGGAGTAGTATACTTAGTTTAAATATGAAAAAAATCTGAAAACTTAAAAAAATTTTTTTTAAAGTTTATGATACTTGCTTTTGATTAGAAATTTAATATACTGATATTTTACATTGTATATATTAGGAAATATAAAGGTTATTATATTTCCTATTTTAAGAATAAAAAATAAAAATTTAGCGTACCTTCATATTTTTGTTATAAAATAAATAAAGTTGTACTTACAAATAAATAATGATTTAAATGTTTTAATTTTAGCTGACTTGACGGAATTGAGTTACGACTTTGTATCATCACTATTGGCGCATGCATTTTTCTCCACATATCCAAAAAGAACGTTAAAAACCCACCCCACGCTACAAGACTTTAATTTTACAAAATTTTTCAAGAATTTACACAGGTGAATTTTGAACAACATCTTATGCATAATAGTTTATATAAACATTTTTTGATTTCCTAATTTTATTCATTCAATTGTTTTCTTTCAGGCCATATCAAAAAGCCAAACTCAGGAGTATTTTACATTATTTTGATTGGTTGGAAATGAATAGTAATGAAGGTTCCCTTAAAATATCTAGACAGGTAAGACTTACCACTCTAACTTATCCTTTCCTTGTTGTATTGCTCAAAACCAAAACCCAGAATTACGTGTATTTTTTAATTTATTTTTGAGCCATCTATTTGATTAGTAATGAAGCTATCATAACATACCATCCAGACAATTGAGTAGCATGTATTATGCTAATACAAAGATCGTGACATTTCTATTATTAAAGTAGGTACGTATTACAAAAGTATCAACCTACCCGATACTGATATATTTGCTATTCTCACTTACGAAAAAATCGAAATATTTTTTCAATTTTATCAAATTAAAAAAAAATCGAATAATGTGTCCTAAAATGTATTGATTTATGGTGCAAGGGGCTAAAATTTATTTTGAATTATGAATAACCGGGGTTTTCGAATTATTGGGATTAATTTACTATAAAATTTACATTTTGAGATCTTTTTATTTTAAAATTTCGAATTATGGCATTTTGAATTTTGAATTATTTTATTGCACTCCCATAATATGATATATAGTTAAAAGCTCGAGTTTATGGGAGGAGTATTTACAAGCCAAATTAAAAGTTTTTATTAAACAGAAACCTTTAGAAGTATTAGTTTTTACTATACAGAAACTATTTGAAAAATGTAGGCTATCTTACAATATATCACTGTCCAAAATTGAATAGCTTGTTGGTCTAGTGGTTAGGACTCTCGCCTCGTGATCCAAAGGTCGCAGGTTCGAATCTAACTCCAGACAAGCAAGTTAGTCCTATTTTCATATCACAAGCGTTTAGCTTAATTTGAAAATAGTAAGAATATTGATGTGACAAGAATTCCATGTTCACACCTCTATTTAAAAAAAAATCAAGGGATTTGACTTCTTTCTTAAACTGCTTATATTTCGAAATGTTTTTTTTTTTACATTTGTTTTGTGACAGCAATGTATTATTTATATTATTAATACATTTTTTCAATATATCTGACTTATTTTCTTAATCAATATTAGTTACTGTAAATATCGTTACAGTAACTAATACTGATTATGAAAAATTCATTCGCTTCAATACAAGTAGAATAAAATGATAAAAACCTTGCAATAATTGAAAATATCATTTTTTTTACAAGGTTTTTATCATGTTATTCGACTTGTATTGAAGTGAAAGAAGTTTTCATAATCGATATAAGTTACTGTACCGATAGTTCAACTTTTGGCAAAAAATAAGTCAGAATCATTTAAAAAAAAAATTTTTTTTTAAACTTTGATGTCGCATATCTCCATAACAATTGATATTAGGTCACGGTTGCTTGAACATTTTTGACTCATTATCAAGGCAGGAATCCACCTGTAAAGTTTTTGCTACTAGCTTTGAGACACCTGTATAGTAAGTAGGTATTGCTGAATCTTTATATTGAATTTCATGCATTGATAATTAAATATTTCTTCCTCGTTGGTGTCTGTCTACAAAGGCAATAAATATATGTAAAAAATATATTATAATGTTCTTATTACAGACCACAAAATATATGGACATGAACTAATGAAAATTTCTTGGTAGTCTGGTTTCATGGCTGGTTCCAGTAAATTTGACATATTTAAAAAAATTACTAAAAGCTTATAAATTTTCCATTGGCACATCCTTGAAAGTTGATTGGTTGAGAGGATACTGCTTCCTTTGCTATAAATAGTGATTTTGAAATATGATTTTAGAAGGGATAGAGCTAGTTTTTAGGTATTGCTGCCTTTGCTTTTATACTCTTTAATACATTTTTAAAATTTGTTTGCAGGTAATGAGTGCTAAACAATGGCTCACAATAGAAGACTGGCTCGAGTGTAGTTTGCCACTGTGCAGGTTACAAATTAAGCACGAAGGTCGGATGGAACGATGCAACGTGGACGGCATGGAGATCTCGTTCTCCAACACTCGGCTGGGCGGAGAGGTCTTGGGAGACGGATGCACTCAGGTAAATGATACATCGTTACGCAAACTGAACCAATTGCCAATACTTTCATCTTTTCATGTCACTTTTCATTGCTTTGTTTTTGAGCCTCTCCTTCAAAGAGAGTCCATATTTTATAGCCAAAATTATCATTACGGAAAATCACTCAAGTGTTAATAAATTAATAAAGTTATGCATGACAAACAGCCCACAGACATTTGCTCCAACGACAAAAACTCCATGATAAAAGGCCCACACCATAAAAGATCCACATGACAAAAGACTCATACGACATTAAATCCAATGACAATAAACAAAATTTTTTTAAAAATTATGGAAGAGCTTTAAATAAAATAATTAATCGATAACGGTGACGAAATTTTTGAATATACTCTTTCACAAATCCTTCCATGTGCACCACGCAGATCAAATGAAAAGAAAAAAGTTTTGTGTATAATATTTTGTGAATTATAACAAAAAATACATATTATTAGATTAGGTTTGGAAAGATTAGAAGAAAAGTGCAGTAGTATATGTGCCTTAAACACAGTTATATAAGATCCTGACCCTTTTGCTTCCTAGGACAGTTACAAATACTGCACTTTTGATTCAATATTTTCATATATTGATTTGATTCTTCTGTGTATAGTTTTCTGGAATATTCTGCCGTGCCGTGACCTCTCTGGCTAACGTTTCGGATCCCATTGCAGGGTCCATCATCAGGGCTGATGTGACGAGTGAGTGTTGAAGTGTAGGTTAAGTATTGCCTTGCAATACCGTACCTCTCTGGCTAACGTTTCGGATCCCATTGCAGGGTCCATCATCAGGGCTGATGTGAAGAGTGAGTGTTGAAGTGTAGATTAAGTATTGCCTTGCAATACCGTACCGAAGTCAAGGTGTCTCCAAGTTTGTGTTATGTTAAATACTGGATTGCAGTACCGTGTCGAAAGCAAGGTGTGTGTCTTGATGTAGTGTGTTATGTATCTACTAACGGACGTCGGACTGTGCGGATCATCGATTTGATTAATCCTGCAGCGCTTTATAAATATCATCATAAAACGTTGGCCAGAGAGGTCACATATACACGGCAGAATATCCCAGAACCACAGAAGATTCTGAACAGCCATGAAAACCTAAGGACATTGATTTGATTAGCTACTAAGAGTATATTCAATAATTTTGTCACCCTTATCAATTCATCAATTTATTTAAAGCTTATCCATAAAAGAAATATTTTGCAATCTAGTTTGTTGTCATTGTGTCATTGGATCTAATGTCGCCTGGATATTTTGTCACGTAGGCCTTTTTTAGCGTGTGCCTATTATGGCATGGGTCTTTTATCGCATGGAGCTTTTGTCATGGAACTTATAATGGTGGTAATAACAGCAATCGATTTTGCAGAACTAGAATTTATTCAAACTTTGAATTATTTGATGAATGATTTGAATCTGTCTTGTCCGAGCCTTCAGTGAGTGCCGACGGTGTCTAGGCCATAATTTGACCTTGAATTTATATAGAAATATTTGTAATTCAGTCTGCCAAACGACTTAACCGGTTAATCCCCGCAGTATATTTGTCATGGAGCCTTTAAGAAAGCAGTGTTTTGTGTACACGTTAAGTACTTAAATAATATTTTCAATGTGAGCTTTATATTTTTTATGATAGTCATAGAAGATTCACAATAATTAGTTTATTCCTTGTTTTTTAATTTTTAAATTTCATTTACTAAGCGATTTAATCATTAACTCGAAATCCGAGGAACCCTAAAAGAACATTTCAAATTATGCGGGGAAGCTCGTTAAATTAAAATTCAAGACACCAAAAAAAGTTCAAAACCATTCCGATTGGAAGGGGAATTTGTTTGTGACGAGAACATAGCGAGGATAGGGCGCTGGTTGTCGCCAAGAAACTTTTCGAGCGATTCTCACAATATCGGCTTATCAGCACCCAGTCCCACCGTTTGTTGTCTAGTTGATAGACCCGTACGAACAACTCCCCGCTGTCTACTGAGACGAATGGCGGCGTGAGTGTAAGACATTGCACGTAGAAACCATTGGGCGTCAAGTTACAATCTGGGAAGATAAGCCGAGATCAGACCTGCGTGCGTAGGCGCAAACCAAGTCAGACAAGGGAACTGAATAAACATTCTCCCTCTCTAATTGTGAGATTTTATCTCCTACAGAAAGGCAGCATGTCTTGTATAAATATGCAAGTTGTAAACAAATGTAAATATAAATTTCTTATATAATAAAAAAAATTATAATAAAAAATGTTTAGCAGTCTTGAAGAAAATCAGGTGGTATGGTAACGGTTAAGTGTTTACGGTGAAAATGAGAAATAATGTCATACTTTTTTCATGGCCACCCATTTGGTGGAATGCCAAATACTTTCAAGCTCATGCGTGCTACATTTTTTCACGCTAAGTGTGTATTTTTGAAGCATTTGCCCTAAATACAAAATAACAATAATACCTACATTTTTTCAAGAAATGTTTGTGCTAAAATAATTACCCATACAATTTAATTTATTGAAAGGTTTGAATAATTTATAATTAATATCATTTAGCAACGTAATAGCAATGGTGATAAAGAAACAAGAGTTAGGAATCAAAACTGTTTGATTGTTTTTAAATCTGCGTGTAGGCCTGCATTTGAATGAAAAAATTTGAGGTGTGTCTTTTGACCGGTTCTAGAGCTTTGACAATGATGAGCCTGTGCTCTGTTTAAGATTAGGGTCACAAAATTTATAAAATTCCAAAGCCTGGTGGCTGGGTCATGTGGAGAGAATGGCTGAACAAGCACCAAAGTCACCGGGCAGTATCCAAATATAAAACATTGTTTTAAAGTTTAAAACAAATTTACCGATGGCATGTATTCTTCAGCTGTTTCTGCGACTCTTGCTTGTGAGTGACGTGATTAATAATTTTAATCGAAATAATGACCAAATCACGTCGAAAATAATTTAATTAAGTATAGTCATCCATTTTATGTAAATGTTGAAAGTTTCAGAGCTCTAGCTAGTCGGGAAGGTGGTGAAAAATCAATTACAAGGTTCCGCCATAACAAACAAGAAACAATAGACAAAGAGAGTTAAATATAAGCATTTAAAAATGACATAGTAAAATCAGATAGTTATGCTACAACCTAATATTCTCCGCAGGAAGCGATAACGATGTGCACCGTGCCCGACCTGCTGGTGATGTTGCTGTCTGTGGAGGCCTTGGAGGACAACGAGATTGTGAGAATAGAGGGAGCTCGGCGTTTTGCCAAAATTATCGATTCCAAACACAAGTGCCAGCTGGAGGTTATAGACAATCCTAAAAAGGTAAGCCTTTGACCTTTCTTTCCATCTTCTAGCCTCAAAAATGTCTCGAAAAATTCCCAGCAAAGATAAAATTATAAAAATGAAATAGATTTGTGTGAAGTAAAAAATACATTTCCACTAATAGTTTTAATGTGGACAACAAGTTAAAAGAATGTACTGTCATAGACCGTTAAAATATTTCCTGGTTTGCGTTTTGGTTCCACTCGTTCCACTAGTTTAAAAAAATTACTATGCGCTAGTAAATTTTGAAACAACTATGAAGGGGTCAACGTCGCACTTTGTTACAAAATTACATTTTTACTTGAAAAGATTCAGTTTGGAATAAAATTCTAGGGGTTTTGATTATGCGAGAATAAATACTTTAACTACATTATAAATCTGTGGACCGAATGAAACGATAAAGTCATGTTTTGAGTTAAGTATGCATATTTCCGTTGTGCCCCAGTCCCCTCACCTAAAGAAGGGGTTTATTTCAACTTTTTATACTCTGTTGGTGCTATATTATTTATGATTTTATATATATGTATATAAATTATTTATGATTTTTTTTTTATTACGAAATCTAAACAGAAAACTAAAAAGTTAAAGCACAGGTTACAGACTTTAAGGCGTAGCAAATTACGTACTATGTTGGATGAGAGCATATTTGAAAGCTAAGAGGATATATTATAGTAAAAAAAAACAATATTAAAGTAAAATAATGGTAATAAATTAGTTAAGTTAATGAGTGTTGACACAGGGAATAGGGATGGGGGGAAAAGGGTGAGGAGGTTGGAGTCAGAGTAGAGATGCAGTGAGTGAACAGCACTCCTTTACATATGTTCATATCCAGATGAGTAAATCAGTAAAAAATGTTTATTTCATTTTTATTTACTTATTAATATATACACTCTTACACTTATATCAACGGTCTCTACGTTTATTGATATATCTGCAAAAAATATTTTTTTGTTTTACTATCTTAACCGGTTGTATGCCGCGCAACTTCGCGCATGATTGCTGTTTTTTAGACACTTTTTTGTGATCAACAAAAATCAACAATAATCGCTAAGAAGTTGCAGTTTCTGGTTTCTCAATATGTATACAGACTTCAATAATTACTTGTACATAATTATTATTCATTACTTTATTATACTAATAATCCATTCATTAATTACGAAAATAAGTAACGAAATTTACTATCAGAAATGTACGCACATGTTTATCGATGTTTACATTTTATAATAAAGTAAAGAATGTAGATATTAGGAACGAATGTAAAGCTGATCTTAGCATAATTAATAGAATTAAAAAAGGGTCGCTCAGATGGTTTCGGCATATTGAGCGAATGAATGAGGAAAAAATGGTAAGAAAGATATATAATGCAAGTGTGGATGGCACCAGAAAGAGAGGGCGACCGCGGAAGACATGGCATGACCAGATTAAACAGATACTGGAAGATGGTCCCGTTAGAAACCTCAACAACCGGCGAGCTTGCATGCGAAGATGTGGATGAGGCGTGAGTTGTATGTCAGGACAGAAGAGTGTGGCGCTCTATCCTCTCTGCCTATCTCCACAGAGAAACGGCGTGATGTTAAGTTAGTTAGTTAGTTAGTTGTTTATCGAATAAAATCATGGAAGCAATAACACTAAAGACATTGTATTTCAATATTTTCATTCTAAATATATCAAAGAATATAAAAATACTTAATTTTAACACTTTTTTTAACAGATAAAAAACACAATTAATGGGCGGTTCAAAGACTATTGTAGAATGAACTATGAAAGAAAAGATATTTGGAATAATTTTTTGTCCAGTTTGCGCGGCAAATAAGATTACTTGACAAATAGAACTCGTTCATTCATTCAAAAACTTGAGATACAACCAATAATAAGGTTTAAAAACCCATAAACACAGGTAAAATAGGCCGAGTTAGAGTAGAGGTGGAGGAAGAGAAGATTAGATGTAATGAGTGATTGATCAAAGTCGATTTAGTACATATAATCTAAAGCATTCTTTTAAATGGGGAAAGACCAATATTGAAGAGGTCAATATCTATGCAATTATGTATTATTATTGAAAGCCTTGCATGAGAAAAAAAAAGTATTTTGGGTCTGGGATGTTTTGTTTCTCGGAACATGGAAGAGCACGTTCTGTCGGGTTGGTCTACAGGGAACATAAAAGGAGATTAAGTCTAGTATTATATATGCTAAACGAAAAAAGGACTGTCGATATGGTCTTTAACTTTACACTCTTTCAACACTTTAGAGTCTTACTGCTCTTAATTTTTAAAGTGGGTTCTTGATTTTGAATCAAATCTTGAATAATTCATTTCCACGCTATACCTACATATAACACGTTCATGAATAGATCTTTGTCTCGGGCCATTGAATTTTTTTCCATAGACTGAGAAATATATGTATAACAAGGAGAAAAATAGTATATAACAAGGCACAAATTTCAAAATCCTGTGATATTATTACACAACCTTTTACTACTTTTGGTGCAGGTTTCCATATGCTGCATGGATCCAGAAAACTATAGCACATTGCCACTGGGCCAGTACGAAGAGGACAATGTGTTGAGGGAGCTAAACAAGTGCTTACTGGGCTTCCAACAAAAGCCGATGAAGCCGCCAGAAGTCCACGCCAAAAACTTGGAAAGACGACTCTCACCGATTGGTAAGATTGCCTACACCATTTTTATATTATTAAACTACACAGGATTACCTGTATTCGAGTAGCTTGTTGGTCCAGAGGTAGGGGGCTCAGGCCGTGTTACGGGAAACCAACAAGTTTGTCCAAATTTAATAGCAAAGTCATTTAGCTTAAGGAGGGAGGGGTAAGGTTAATTCGTACAAAAAGAGGCATGTTTTGTGTTTGTTAATTTTTTGTGACGTCACAGTTAAAATCTCTTTATTAAAACCAATGGTATATTAAAGTATGACTTTGTGTAAAATTTTCACGAAGAAATATTAAAAAATACGGCAATGGCAGCAATTATTCGGACGTGTCTCGGAAAAAAGTAGAATTGCGGTGCCCCTCATAACTTGGTGCTGGATCATCTGAAATCAAAAAATAAAAGTTCATTCGTTAGATAATAGTTTTCCCCAGGTAACGCTGGGAGGGTTTTTCGAAATTTCAACTTTTCACATTTTTGGAACACTTTGAAGGGAAAAACGCGATTTTTTGCGAAAAAAATCAGCTAATTTGTTATTAAAAAATAAAAATTATCAATAAATTTGAAAAAAAAGCCGGCGTTACCTCGTGAATTATGAACAGAAATAGTGTTCAAAATTTCAAAAGGATCGGTGAAATAGTTTTGAGGTTATGAGGGGTACTGACTTTGAAAATGTGAGTTGTGGAGAAAACGCTTTGAAGTTTTGAACACTAAAAAATCTGGTATATAACGTTCATAAGCGAATTTTATCGGCTTACCTCACACTGAATCATCAATGCCAGGTCCATAAAGGATAGGCTTGATGGCATCCAAAACATCCTCGGGAAGAGCACTTTACCTGTATTTGAACGAATCCATTGCATTAGGGGTGGGTAGGTATAAAAATTCGACAGGTATAAAAATACTCAATTTTGTTCCAATCGACTTGAAATTTTGACAATATTTTTGAGACATTATGCATTTAGTTAAAAAAATAATAATACCTTACCCCCCCTTAAAGCAAGTCTGGCAATGCTAGCAAAATTTATCATTTTTTCTCATAGCCTCTTTTGCATTTTGTTTCATATTTTTGTATGGTGAGGTATCAAATTAAAATTTATTCATTAGGTTCTATATATTTTAAACACATTTATTTACACATACATTTTGTAAAACAACGCATACTAAGTTATTATATCCAATAATAAATTACCAAACCAATTATGGTTTAAATGTGAAGAAAATTGCTCCACTTTGTGAGCTTTTTATGACTGTACGGTGTGTCTTTTTATTCAATAATATTTATAAATCTATTTCTTTTTCTTACAAATTATGTATTAAAGAAGACTGTTTTAAAAAAATATTGTTAATTTATCCGTGCGATTTCTTAACCCTTTTAACACATTTGACATCTTTTGACTTCAATAAATTAAAAGATTGGATATTTTAATTTCAAAATGGGAACTGAAAAAATCTAAATCGCAGGAAATATTCCTGATTTCAGCCATTTAATCAAAGTGCTGCTTATTGTGTTTAAAATATCCTGTGTCTTGATTAAATAGCTGAAATCAAGAGTATTGATTTTGAGTTTTTGTTTTGTGAAATAAAATAAAATATAAAAATTCGCCATTATTTCATAAAGAGAAAAAATTGGGAAATCTATACCTATAATACTCAATGTCTGTCTGTCTGTCTATCTGTCTGTCTTATCAATCTTTTGTTTGAGTAGTGTACTTCATCAAAGTAATAATAAACTTAACAATACTTTTATATGTATGTTCTAAGAACATAAAGAAAATAACATAGTAGCTTGTTGGTCTTGTGGTTAAGACTCATGCCTCGTGATCCAAAGGCCGCTGGTTCAAACCTCACTCCAGACCAGCAAGTTAGTCCTATTTTCATTGCACAAGCATTTAGCTTAGCTTGAAAATAGTAAGAATATTGATGTGACACGTATTCCATGTTCATATCTCTATTTAAAAAAAAATTGCTGGATTTTGTCCACAGAGAGATACATAATTATTAATTAAGATAAATTATAGAAGTCTCACAGATACAAAGCTAGGTTAAACTATCTATGTAATGTTCACCGAAATCATATACATATGTACATTAAAAAGAATTTCACTTTAGAATATAGAGGTTTCATTACCACACTGTCATGGTAATTAGAAATTTTTGACCATAGATGTCTATAGCATAGTTGCCTCAAATATTTGAAATAAGACAAAATTCAGTAATTTCATCTCTTTGAGATATCCGTAATTTATCTCAATTAATAATAACTAGCTGTAACCTGTCAAAAATGATGGTACTTTTACATGCTGGTTCCTAAGGAATAAGTATTTATTAATTTTATTAAATAAAATAAAAAAACAATTTCGTAAAAAAAGTAATTTTGAAAAAAAAATCTAATAAAACTTTAAAAAAATATTACCATAAGGAAGTTACGGGACAGATAGACAGACAGACAGACAGACGTCCGTCGGATGGATGGACGGACGTACAGACAGACAGCGAAATTATTATAATTGGGATAATCTCTTTATACAAGGTAGAGAAAATTTATTTTAAATTAATACTTTCACTTTTTGTTTCTTTTGTATAATAACTCAAGTTATTGTTGCTGTATGTTAATAACATGTTAATTCTGTGGAAACTTGTAAGATGGTCTCTATACTGTAAAATAATCATGTGTAATCTGATTTTATATGTACTGTTAGTTTTCCATGAACAAATAAAAAAAAATAAAAATAAAAATAAAAATAAAATAAAAAATACAAAAAATAGTCCGTAAGCGTTACACAGACGTTTATGGACCAGTTTGTGCCATTGAATCTCTAATGGGTAACAACAGGATGATTTTAAAAAGCGGTCGATATACATACATTCAACTTTCGGAAACACATGTAAGATTTATGGGTAGTATTAAATATTCCAGGCGAGTCATTCAGCCACACCCCGCCAGAGGTAGAAGCCACCGTCATAATAAAGCAGCTGTCCGCGAGCACGGTGAACAGTTTCAGCAGCAGATCGCCGTCTCCGGATGCCTACTGCGCAGCCACCATCAACCTGAACGATCCAAGTGAGAGCACCACACTAATTTCCCTAATCATTTTTGTTAGTATTTATATATTCTTATTTTTTTAAATTTTATTCGGCAGATTCAACTTTGACATCAGGCATCGGAAGAATATGTCAAATTCAATATATTAGAGTTAGGTAAATTGAATTTACATTTCTAATAGCTCTGGATAACTTTGATTTAGAAAAAACTCTTCAACAAAAATAAAGTACAAAAAATTAGGTACAATGTATATTTTATTGATTCTGGCAAAAATAAATTTGGCTGTAAAGAATTTTATCCTAAATGAAGTGATTTTAAAATGCCCGTTAAGGAATAATATAAATAAAATTAGGTGTTCATTTGTGATATACTTTTCAAATATGCTTCTCTGAAACTTTTATGCGATATATATTCACATGTACATTCAATGTTACCTATCTATGTTTTTGGTTCGAAACCACTTTTTTAGGTTTTTACACAATTTTTAGGTTTTCTCTGCGACTATTAATAAATAAATTATTTTGAAATTTTTAATGTGTTAAATCTTTACGCTCGATTTATGGAAAGCTACAGACTTCTTTACCGACTATTCCAAAATGCTTACTCGAGCCGCAGACTTATTCACTGACTCGTCCAAACTGCTGTAAGCATTTTGGAGGAGTTGTTACTGAGAAACGAATGAAGCATTACTGAGAAAAGATGTTGGACATCATTTGAGACCACTGTAAGACTCGCTTATTTTTTTTTATTATTTGTTTAATTCTAGAGATACCAGATATCAGATTATTTAAACCTGACATTGTACTTGAGCTAAACAAAAAATTGCTCTATTTTGGTAAGATGTCAAAGTTTGTTTGAATTTGTGATACATGCTTACCATAAACAAAATTTGCATGTAATAATGTGTGTTCATAATATGTGTCATAATATAATAATCTTTAAAATTTCTTCTCATCAGGCGTGGAATTGTCCAGACGAAAGTGTCACCTGGATCCGGAGATGAACACGCTGAACAACAGACGGGGAAGATTCATCGTTCTGGGGTCGTCCGGGGAATGTCTGCCTGTAAAGCGTCCCATCGTGGAATTGTGCGACAGCCTCTACTCCAGCTGCAACTCGAGCTTCGACGAATTCATCAGCGCAAACACCAGCATAGACGAAGGTAGAAAATTAAAATTTTTGACATATTTAATTATATAAGATGATTCAAATTTATTTATATACATATTATCACAATTAAACTTTTTTATTTTATAAAAAAGTATTGTGCATCAATATTCTTACTATTTTCAAATTAATCTAAACGCTTGTGCTATGAAAATAGGACTAACTTGCTGGTGTCATGGAATGGGGCTCGAACTACCTACCACCAGATCACTAGGCGAATATCGCGACCATCACACCAACAAGCTACTTTTTTTTACATTAGCTTCTAATGCCCCACTAGGTGAAACCTGCTCTGGGGCAGTAATAATGAATAGTTTAATAGTTTTTTTTTTTTTGGTTGAATCAAATTATATAATATAAGAAAGGGAGTTATAATATAATAGAAAAAATATATACACACAATATGTATCTATTAAATAAAAATACATAAGACAAAATAAATATATAAAAGATTGGATCATGAGAGGATCACATTCTCGGCATACTTTCTCCTGGATTTTTTAGCCAATTTATTATTTGATATTTAAAATGGCCGAGTTTTACAGTTTGCTTAGTTGTGTTAGTTTAACTTATTAAAGACACAAGGGGCAATAAAATTAATGTGTCTTTGTCCAAAAGAGGTTATCATGCTAGACACATCAAAATTTGTTCTGCTTGCTTGCCTTGTGACACATCTTTATTGCGTTCTATTATTTGCTATTTTGTTCTTGTGAAATTTTATAAGTACGATTTTAAGATATAATTGCCTCAGGTCAAGAACATCAAAAATTCTAAACAAATCATTTGAAGGAAACATTCTCGATCTTTTGTTTATAATTCGCGTGATACATTTTTGAGTCTTTCCTGATGGATCCACGACTGATTTTACAGACATAAAAGATATAAAAGTTATGTAATATATATATTTTTTTTAACACGGATTGTGGATTCGGACAAGTTATTGGGAAATGCATTGGAAATAGGTTTATGGAGCGGTCAGTGAGTAATGGAGAAGGGAAACACGCTCTTACCTTGTCTTCCTCGGGATCCAGGTAGAAATGGACACAACACTTTGGTTCCTCCCTTATCAGAAGGCTGGTAGGTTTCACTAATAGTCTTGTGGCAATTATTCCTTATCAGAAGGTCTTGTACAATCACGAAACAAAGCACACGCAAAACAAAGCAGTCAAGGCAGTTATGTAAGTCAAAGTAATAGAGATGGGAAAGGTGTGGGAGAAGGTGGGTGAATTCACGTAGCCCTGTTCATAAAGATTAAACATTATTTAATACAGACAGTGATGACGAGGGAAACAAGGTGAGGAAGTACAGCATGGAGCTGAATACGGAAGAGAGGCGAGCCAGCTTCGCCCAGAGGCTACGGGATGCCCTGAGAAGAGAAATGGAGAACTCCCTGTCCGACTCCATGTCCACCGACTCCAGTTATGCCGTGGGAATCAGTGTGGCGGGATCCGGTCTGCAGGACAGAGACATAAGGTTACATTCTTCATATTCATTACTCCATCTGGTCTGTGTATGTATGACACAATCATACGCAGTATTGTATTAGGATTACCCAAATATTTTTTCTTGACAAACTTTGCCAAGTGGAACTCTTAAAATTGTCATTGAAGATTGAAGTGCAGCGGAAATTAAGGTCAATCCACCAATGTCCATATGAGAATTAGCTAACAATATTGAGTTTCATGATTCAGTGTTAAAAAATGTATTGTGGAATTTTGGAAACCTTACATTTACATTATTTATGTATTCGGGAAGTATGTTTAGTAGAGACAAGGCAAGGCTGAGAATGATATTGAAAGGAGAGTGACAAAGTAAATGGTGCAATTACGACCAATAAGAATCTTTCAAAGGAAGCAAAACTAGCTGTACATAATGGCGTTCTAGTGCCAAAAAAGGAATAAAAGTAAATAGTCATTAAGACGCTTGTATGTAAAATCTTTGGTCAATAAAGGATTGAACAAATTAGAAGTAAATATGCTGGCTGTTATGTGGTAGATAGAATAAAGAAAGGAGAGATGGTTTGGTTCTGTAGAATGTATAAGTGAGGAAAGGACGGTTAAGAAAATATATGTGGCGAGTGCTGTAGGCAACAGGAATAGAGGGCGAAAAGACATGGCGTGTTCAGATACTACAAGTATTGGAGGATGACCCTGTTAAAAGCCTCAACAACCGTAGAGCATGCATGAGAAGATGTATGAATGTAGCCGAAGCAAAATTGATTTTTAACATCTTATCTAAAGTGTTTAAAAAGCACCATAAAATAAACCAAATATGATTCATGTTGGGTGATAAACGTGTACCTATCTTTCAGGCTACATAGAGGCGGGTCGGGCGGATTCGTACTGGCCGAAGACTCGCTGGACGAGGACTTCTTGAAAGATTCCCTGGAGCAGGAGCAGCAGTGGATCACCAGGTTCAGAAACCGGAGGAGCCCAGGCCTAGTGGGGAAGGACGCTAACGACAGCTCCAAATATAGCTTCAGCACCGAGTACAGGTGAGATTGGAAAACAAATTTTCCCTTTTTTTTAAATGTATCCTATTGTGCATATTAAATCGCGATATTTTGTATTTTTGGGCCATTGACATATCCTGTTGTAGAAAAACAATTGTTAATTTATTTTTACAGTTCAGAGCTCGAAGAGGTGTACGAACAATTCAGCCAATGGCTCGACGATCCCATAATGGAAAACGGCTCCGAGAGAAAAAGGGGTAGGGAACTGGATCCGCGGGACCTAGCCGTGGTGAGGTTCGCCAGCTCCCTCCTGAAGAGGACGCTCAGCGAGTCATTTGCTGGAGTCCCTTTGACAGATGGATTAGATAACAGAATCGTCAACAGGAATAAGCTAATGATGAGCGTGCGATCGTTAAGCCTGGAACTGGCGAGGCATAAACATAAGCTCGCTGCACAATTGGTGAGTTGATGGTTGCTGTATTGTATTTGTAATTAACATGAAATATTGATAATCTAATTTTATTTCATGACAAAATTTTGGATGATTTGCATCAGCTGATTATTATAATTAAAAATAAACAAATTAGATAAATCAAATAGATGATTCGGGTGGGCGTGCTTATGTACGCGCATTAGAAGTTGTACTTCTCTGGTATACATAAAAACTTTGTGCTGAATGCCATGTTTACTCAAGGTATACAACACAAACTAGAATTTCCATCAATGACAGTTCTCCATTATCGGATAAAAAATCTAACCACATACCAAATTGAATTTTGCTAGTATAAAAAGAGAAAACGAAACAGTAAGCACATAAATTAATAAACACCAACACATAATAACACATTATGAATTTGATCACAAATATATTATGAAAAATAAATCAGTAAATAGAAAATAAACGAAATCACAACGCCTGGGGCATATGCAATTTTCGTAACAGAGTTAAATATCACTTGGAAAACTGTCATCTTAGCTTTTGATTTTTAGTTGTGATTTCACAGTGTGAAAAATATTTCATTGCATGACGCGCGCGCATTTCGACGCATCCTAAAATTTAACTCTAAATTCACCTAAAGAAGTATAACTTCAAAAATATTTAGGATATAAACCAAGAAGTTCTCCGTTCCAAGAAACTGCAATAAACTAATGTCGCCACAAAACCATTTGTAGTTGTGAAGAATTTTAGGCCTATATGTAAGGGATGTATAAACACAACTGCCACATTATAATTGATTGAAAATAGAGCTTGACATTTTTTAAAATGATCACATGGCAAATATGGACAGTTTTATAATCAACAACTGCTTTTGAAACATGTTTGTATGATAAAGCATTTCAATTCTAAAATAAAATCTCCGTTAATCTCAGTTTAGTCTATTGTGTAGTGTCAGTTTTGTATCCTTAAATCACACAACGAGAGCAAGAATATCCAACACCTTTCCAAAATGTGTATTCTGATATAAGCGACCATATTCTGAAATAAGCAATATTGCTATTTTGATATCTGGACAGTTAATGTATAACATTATAATGCCATCAATTTTATCGTTTTAAGTTAGACAGATTTGAAATTAATGTATTCGATCAATCAAAATACCCTAAAATGTAAAGAAACGTCAAGTTATCCATAATTTGTGAACACTTGAACGTGTTCAGACATTCGAACATGTTCAAACACTCAAATATGCTATAACACTCGAACATGTTCAAACACTCAAACATGTTCAATCGCTCAAACATGTTCAAACATAAAATTTATATTGTAACAATAAAAAGTTATTAAGCCCAAATAAGTTTTAAATTTTTTTAAAGTGTCCAAAGTTTGCTGTCTTGCATTCGGTTAAATTGAGAATTTTATATCACCGGACATCTATAGTGGTAGCTTCTGCAATGCTTCTGCATCCATTTTCATCACTATCAGGATAAATAAGAATAGCCATAGCCAAAGCAACAAAAACACTTTCTTTAGTTAATTAGTTTCTGATTAGTTATTTCTTCTCTTGCTTCTGTATTCTCTTGAATACTTGATTACATGCAATTCTTTTTCTTTTTCAATTTCTTGCTTCTACCATCTCATGACAATATCATCAATGCAAATTAACGCAAATCAAAATAACATCATATCAAATTGACGAAACATACTCTCTATAAGACTCTAGTATAACTATCAGGCGTGTACATTCAGTGCATTGAAGCTTGTACTTAGATAAACATGTATGTATATAAAAAAAAGGAAATTTAACGATTTATCTGACGGAATATTACAATATATTCAAATAATCGTTATAGGAATATTTTGAGATACATATAGGATGTACCAGAGATAGTCCACAATACTGTAGAGAAATATCCCTGTCTAAATTATGAGTCGAAAATATTCAAACAACAATGTCCTAATATCGATAGTTATGAAGATATGCGACATCAATTTTTTTTCAATACTTCTGACTTATCTTCTGTAAAACGTTGGACTACCATGAAAGTAACTTATATCATATATTAAAATTTCATTCAGTTTAATACAAGTCAAATAAAACTGAATGAATTTTTAATATTCAATATGAGCTACTTCCGTTATACTATTTAATAATGTTTTACAGAAGATAAGTAGAAAAAATTGAATAAAACTTTGATGTTGTATATCTCTAAATCTATTGATATTAGGACATAGTTGCTTGAACATTTTTGACCTATAATTTTGGCAGGAAGCTGCCTGTAAAGTATTATGGATTAGCTCTGTTACACCCTGTTTATTATGTATTTCAGTTTATTTCGTGGAACTCTAGTTAAGTATAGCACATTTCAAAGTACCGACTGCACATTGCTGGTACCTGTCTACACAAAAGACAATCAATCACCAATTAACCGTACATTTGCACACACACACATACAATATCTACCTTATGCACATACAATCTAAGTTAGAGTACTAATTGTCATCACTCAATTTGTTATTTTTGATAAAAATTATAAAATTTTATTATGCACAGTATTGCTTGTGTTATTTATGTGATGCAGAATATCTTCTTAAATCAAAGAAAAATAAATTTCCTAATTTATTTTTAAAATATCAATCATAGAAGATTATTATTTAATGTTTATTGACCAGATGGTCTCATTTGCTTCTTGGATTCAGAAATATTTGTCATCTGCCAAGGAAAATGCACTTAAAAGTTATATCACTTAAAATAAAATTATTGAGTTCTCTTATCTATTACATATGAATATTTTTCTAATATATTGTGCATGTTTTATTTTATATTTTACTAACTGTAATACTAATAAACATTACTTTTATTTGTTGTTTTCTGAAAACAATGACTGATTTTAATATTGTACATATTATGTTTTAAATTATTTATTTTGAGATGTATATTGATCCTATATGTACTATGTAAATATTAATATTGTCTATCCAATTCACTTATCGTCTCATACAGTTATATTTATAAACTATACAGTTTATAAACTTTCAAATATTTTAAAGATTATGTACAATTTCAACAAAAAATATAAAATTTGTAGTTACAGTTTATTTTGAGATATAAGTATAAGCATTATTAATTAGTCGAGTCATTTTAAGAATACCATACTACTTAATAATACTCATTTTCAGCTATATTGCCATTTCAATACTAATTTTCAAACAAGCTAGAAATAATGAAAAAAAAACTAATATTTTTACTGATGCTATTGACGTCATTGTTTTCATCCGCTTATCGATCAGGGGTCCTTGACTCAATAAGAGGCTTCCATCTTCCACTGTCTCGCACTGCATCATGGTGTACAATCTTGTTGTACAACACTTATTGTACAATCAAGTACAGCCCTTGAACAATCAAGGCCCAATCTGCGTTCATAAGTCTTTGTTACTGTTTATCCCAGCTTACGGAGTGATCAATTAGACACTTTCACTCCAGAATTGCCAAGGAGTTCATTTTGGTAATCTAACATTCGCAAGATGTGTCAAAACCAACTCAATTGCTTTTAATGCATAGAAGTAAGGACTCAACGCCGAATTCTTCTCTCTTCTATCGCAGTATTTCTCACTCAGTTCATTAATATCACTCCTGCAACTCCACTAATATATCTTATTTAGGCAGCTGGATTCTTTATCTGATATTTGTAGAGAACTCAGAATTCAGAACCCGTTCGTATGATATATAAGTTGAAATTGAAGACTTGACTTTTAAACAGTCTATTTTGAAAGTTCTCTCAAAATAGTTTGTTTTTAATTGCAATGCTTTTCAAATTTATATAAAAAGTTTATAAGTGTGTCAATTAATAGTGTAGTTATCTGTTTAATAAGTAGTAATCTGGCAACTGGAGGTTAAAAATTTTATAACATATTTATAACACTTTTGAATCGTACACTTTTTGTAGGGACAGTGTATAAAAATATTATATTCACATGTAATGAAAGTATAGTTTATCTATTTATATCCCCGTGTACCTATTTCTAAAAATATATATTTATTAATCCATACATATAAAATCAAATAACAATAATATAAATATATGTTATAATATTGATTCTAAATCATCTGAGATTATTTTTCGAAAGAAAATTCCATTATATGCTGCACTTTGAGAAAAAAATTATTTATAAAATATGATGAAACATATACTTACGTACGGAGATACATACATATTTACTAAAATTTGAAATGTGTTGAAATGAAATAATTACAAAATTTGACTTTACAGTCACTTAAAAATTCTTACTTTACTTAACAGTCACAAAAAAGGGATAGTGATGGCACAGTAAATATTGATATTATTCAAAATTACAATTGATATTTTTGTGAAAAAATTTTCAAAACATTGAAATGTTTAAATTTTTTCAGTATAAAACAATGTGTTATATGACTCAGATACACTCGTTTAGAATATATTTTCCCCCTTTGTATTATGTACTTCATTATTGCTGTTTAAAAAGATAATTAATACCCATAACAATGTTCTGATATGCAGTAAGTCCTCTACATACAAACCATTTATACGTCGCTAATGTGAATAAATTTTACTGTAATTTATTTAGCAAACAGAATTACCGTAATATTCTCCATTACACCTGCACTTCAGACATCTGACATGTGCAACGCTGGGGTTTACATTAATCGGACAATTATAGAATAAAGTGCAGCTTTTTTGAAGAGCATATACGCTTGTAAAAACCACACGTGACTACTGTAATCATTACTGAAAGCGTGAATCTTATAGAGAAGTAAAGTACATAACAAAATATGAAACTTTGTAAATTTTTATACTCTGTGGCTGCCACCAAATTTGGGATTCAGGTACAATTAAGAATCGTGCACTCGCTTAAATAATTGGACACGGACAGTCATATTTTTGAGAGTTCACAAATTGAAAGTTTGCGTGTAGAAGACTTACTGTATTACATTTCCGTGAACATCATATAAAATGTTCTGAACATATATAAACGTGCTATTTCAAAGAAGGATTTGATAAAATATTCATTGTTATAAATGGTCTTAATTTATGCTAATGCAAATGTCAAATAAAATTCCGCACATAAAAAATTACATTTTGTGCAAATGAAAAACATGTATGTTAAAAATTTAGTTTCAACACTTGATTTTTTTCACATTTCATGTTGTGTCAAAGAGCTTACAATTGCCAAACTCGTCAAAAGACAAAGAGACCAGCGAGGACGTAGCGATCGAGGAAAAATCGAAATTAACGACCGACACACAACGGTGTCCGAAGATTATTTTAAACAACACCGACGTCAATGAAAACGGCAACGGGGACGTGGAAAATATAAATTCCTTGCAAGTGCCCACTGAAGTGACAATCAGTCGCAGATCTAGCAAGAAATCCAAGACGTCCAGACAAAACTCAGACACAAAAGAAGCTAGAAAGACAAAGCGCAAGAACAAACTCGCTTGGGTCATCGATTGCATCACAGAGGTCATAGAGCAGACCGTAGAATGTGAACCAATCACGTTAAAGATACAGAAATCGCAGGTAGATACATTCTGAATCGTTTCAAGAATAACAAACTGTAATAACACCCCTCTCACAATAATTTTTTCTTCGTAAACTCGTAGCCCTAAAATGCCTTGAAGTTAATAACATGATTCAATTGTATAGCTTTTCACGTCGGGAAATTTATGTTTAGAGGGATGTTTTTGTTAGAGGTATGGGTCTTTAAAACGAAATAAAACGCATAAAAATCGTGGTTATCGCCACGGTATTGGCTTTATTGAAAAGATAATTTTATGACATTAGTGTTTAAATATGCTTACGATACCATGATTTTCAAAATTTTATAGTTGTATACCTCTAAGAAAACATCGTATATGTTGTGATACAAATTTTTTAAATCTCTCAATAATGAAAGTGTTTTTGACAGAGACAGCTGTGTGGATTGTACAATAGGGAAATTTTACGTATTACAAATACGGATGAAAATGTACGAAATAGATTCACAAATATTAATTATATTCTGTGAATCAGTATAGATAATGTGGGATAATATTTCATTCATAATTTTTTTTATAAAAATCTTTAAAAATACGGCTCCATTAAAACGCATATGATTGGTCGTGACCTATCAATTCACGTGTTTTAAAAAATAAGTAAAAATAAGTGTGTGGAAAGATTGTGTATGGAAAAATCTATCTGCAAAAAAATCCTGTTCGGAAAAATCCAGTCACCCATTGTGTTCACTAGATCTGAAACACATTGTACCTATATCATTTTGTCGGCATCAGAATATAACTCTTCGTGTCAAACGTGTTCCACTGTTTTTTACTTGATAAAGAAGATAAAAATAAAATTAATAAGGCAATTACACCACCAGTGGATGACTTCCAATCCTCACAGTTATATAAAAATTATTTATGCGACATATTCACTATATTTCCTTGGAAATTAATAGAAATCTAAATTACATATATGATACAAATGGAATGTTGAAAATGTCTATAATATGTCATTCAACAGATATTTCTTGACAATACCCGATTTTCAGCATTCATTTTGTTAGTACAAATTCAACTAAAAAATATGATATATATATAGAGGACAATCAATGTAATTGAGTATTGGATTTTGAGGAGAAATGTAAATCAAGGGGGATGCTATTTAGGCCTTATCACTTATCGGCAACTTTAACCTCTCCAGTTGGCAGTCTAAAGTGTGTGATGGTTATGATTTAATAGGTAATCCGGAAAGTTCCAGCGTTTTTTGCTAAGTGGTTACATCAGCCTGACATCTGACCTTGGAAACATTCTCATTTTGTGGATTAAGTTGGCAGATTCTAGTGTCTCATAATTTCGCATTATTTTATTTTCTGACCATTTAAAATAGCGGAAGTGTCGCCATCAAATTTTTTTAGGCTGTCTGCTGTCATCATGCACACACGATGATTCAGGGCAGGGCAGGGCAAGATGTAGGAACTTTCCGGTACACCCAATATAATAAAATATTTTACTGTAAAATCAAAATGACTTGTATAAAACTATTTACATGACGCAATAGATCACAAAATTGTATCAATCTAGTCATTTTGGTGTGTTTGTGAAATAAATGGTTGTTTTGAAAAATAATTATTATGTATAACCGACTAACAACATTTTGAAGAGCATGTTTTGGATGTTTTTTTTTATGAATTGGCTTGTCATATTTTATAAGCTGCTTGATCTATTTTGAAATCTGATAAACCAACAAATATGATTTATTCTTATCTTAAAATGTTGACAAAAATTTGAAGCTGTAAATGTTAATAATAGCTGAATCAAAACAAAATTTTACATGTTGCAGATATTCATAGCAGGGTGGGTCGAAAAAAAAAATTTTTTTCAAACCGCTTTAGTACAGATTTGCCTTCTTTTAATAGCCTTCTTTAATAATAAGAAAAACAATGCAATGAAATTTTAAATCGGTTCTCATCTGCGCACCGTGCACCGTACTTAAAGTTTATAGAAAAAAAATCTCATATATTTAATAATTCTTACAATTCTACTATCAACACGCTATGGTTTGTAATGTTTATTTCATGGTTCAATAAAGTTAAAAAAATTAAAACATCATTAATTTTTCAATGGTTATCAGTAATGCAATGTGTTCGAAAAACGAGGAATTTTTTCTAATCAAATTTCTGTGCAGTAAAAGTCTTCTAAGTTTGCTTTTTTTTTCAATATATCAGCCTTTTATTCTGTAAAACGTTGGATAAATCCTATAAATTATTATTATTGTATTGTGGATAGGCTACATGGATATTTTTTGGCAAATCAAATTTCACATCTTGTTTATAACTTGAATAAGCTGACATGGCATAATACCCCTGAAAACACAAACCTGAAGATTCTGAGTGGCCGCGAAAGCCTAAGAACTTTATTAAATCTAAAAAAAAATGGTGGTTGGATATATTTTAATATTCAATATTATATTATGAAATATGTGGGATATAAAAGCAAAGGCAGCAATATACAGAAAAATTTAATGCAGTCATCGAGGATTATTAATTTATAATACAGTATACTAAGAACAGTAATACGTCTTCATACAAACTGGCCGCTACCCATTAGAATGTGTGCGTGCGTGCTCGGCGCCGTGTACACACGCACTGTGACGCACACATTGACATAGAATATGGGGGCACAAGGCAGCGGCAGTAAGGGCCGTGTCTTCGGTGCCTTTCGCGCTCACAGCCGCCGCTTTAGAAAAAAAATTCGCTTCCTGAAAAAATGCCTTTTTTTATATTTGTGGTGCTTTACTAAAAAGGTGTGTTGATTATCACAAAGACTGTGAGTTTTTAAAAGTCTACGTTGATGTTAATCAGCGTTCTTGCAATTTAAGTGCAGAATCTAGGTATAATAATTACAGAAATTTTCCGGTTTTGTGTCTACCTTATGCGTCGGAATCTCAGATGCTACGAATTAAAAGAAAGGGAGTAAAAATAAAGTGACAACCCTAGCGTCAATGCAAGAGTATGCTAATAACTCGCCGACAGGCCGGAGATAAACTGTTCTGGGTATACTGTGTTTATAATGTACTGAATTCTAGATTTTATAGGAAGCAAGGCCTATAAATTTATAGGAAACATGGTTTTGGAAGAGACAGATACATAAAATCTAGAATTCAATACATATAAATTAGTAATCCTCCATGACTGCATTCTAAACATTTTCTTTGGATATTGCTGCCTTTGCTTTTATACCCCACACATGACCTATACATTAGTTATGCTATGATATCTTTATGTCAATTAAAACAATAAATTATTAACTATGCTTGCCACATTAAACACAAATAATCATTTATGTAGGCTATTTTATAATATAATAAGATAATAAGCATGACCTTCGTTAAACAACTCTCCGTATACGTTTATAATTTTTAAAATCTAATTGGACTTTGTCTGTGATGATCAGCTGTCGCAGCTGGCCAACAAGACCTCTAACGGCAGCACCCTGAAGCCGATCATTACCGGCAACTGGGGCTGCGGAGGAACAAAGAAGGCGGACCCTCAGCTGAAGCTGGTAGTGCAGTGGCTGGCTGCCAGCGTGGCGGGGGCGCCCTCTATTGTTTACTACACATCTGGGAACTCGCAACTCTTTAAGGTGGGCTTTTTTTAAATTTTGTGATTTTTTGCTCGTCTATCGACGTCATCGTATCGACCTTGGGATACGAATGAGAATAGTCAGATGCTACGTGTTTTTGATATTATTTTATGGAATGAAAGCATGGACCCTTACTGAAGAATCGATAAGGCAACTTGAAGCATCCATCTCTGATATGGGGATCTACGGAAAAATACTTAAAATAAGCTGGATGAACGAATGTTATGGTTCAAACGAATTAAGAAAAAGAAGTAATTAGAACAATAAAAATCTGAAAAAATATCTCGAACATGTCATGAGACATCCAGAGAAGTACAAGATCTTGCATCTCATAATTCAGGGGAAAATTGAAGAAAGAAGAACTTTGAATAACCTGAGACATTGGTTTGGCCAGTCTACCGTAAAGCTATTGCGGGTCACAATAAATAAAGTTTAAGGTTTAAGGTTTATATACAGTCATTTGACGTATTCATGTATTGCAACAAACTGATATTTTATATGAACTGTTCTTTCTTCTTCTTCTTTCTCATACAATATTAAAATAAAATCTGCGACCCGGAGCTGGAAAGTCAGTTGGCATGCAAACTTTTGCCACTTTTAAGTGAGATAAATATGAATATTTTATATATATATTAAATCATAAATATAATAGTTATTATTATTATTATTCATAATGGGCAGGCAGCTTAAGCTGATAGGCCCGTATCACTGTCTCTCATTTGAATATCCAGCCTATTCTTAAATTGATTGACACTGACTGCAGACAAAACGCCCTCAGGCAAACTGTTCCACTCTATTGCTTAATGCATGCTTTCTTGGGTTACACGAGAACCGAGACTTGTTCAACTTCAGGTGATGTCTTCGAAGGCCCACATTAGTGTTTAATGCAAACATATCTGTCATATTAGGAATATTGTAGTAGCCCGATAGAATCCTGAATATCTCGATGAGGTCATTTCTTGCTTGTCGCTCCTGAAGAGTGGGCAGTTTCGAGACTTTCCGCATATTCCAGGTTTTTAAGACCCAAGGGCAATTTTGTGGCTCATCTCTGAATATTTTTCAGTAAAGCTATATCTTTAGCAAAATATGGATTCCAGATCTGAGAGGCATATGTATCTGTATCAAAATAAAAAAACATTGATCACCATGAACGATAGCATAAAGACAACTCGGCCAGCGTGCACCTTGCTACTACAAAGTGTAAATCAGCAACCCGACACAGTGCACCCTGCGCACTTTAGAGTCTTCCCCTTAGAGGACCTGGTTAGATTTTCGTTTTGCCAAATTTCATTCATTCTTTTAATTTCAGCTGCACATCCTTCTGTATTTGAGACAAAAATCGCTACTTTGCAATAAAGAAAATTTTCTCATTTCCAGCTTGACACTTTATCCAGGGTGCTGACTGACAGGAAATGGACGGTGGGAAAGCTGGCCACGGCGGTGCTCAGATTTGCTCAACAGACCTTACATGAACCCCACGTCATACCCGACAACAACACTCTGTTCGACGAGCTTATAGGAATCGATAAATGCGGAAATGAAGATTGAAACGGCATTCACACAGCGATGTGGACTTCCATTCCTTATATATGATCCGTTTTAAGTATCACAATTCTAGTTATCAATTAATTATTTGATTTGTTGTTAAATACTTTGTATTTTGACATTAACGAACTGTCCACAAAGGACTTCATAAATCATTAGGAAAATGTGATTGAGGTAATACATTTTTGAGTGATGCGTTTCTGTTTGTTAAAGATTGCGATTAGTGTTATAAATTATTTTTATCTTTTAATTGTAAATGATAGATTTCCCACTGTAAGGTTTACATATGAAGTCTAAATTTGTCATAAAATTAAGTACATAACATGATGTAATGGTCAGTGCCGGTGCAGTCATAAGCTAGTACGAGGCCTGGAGCAAATATTTTCAAGAGGCCCATGGTTGGATTTAAGATATAAAATAAAAAACCACTTCACAAAAAACCTTTCTCAATTTAATGCGAGATCATTTAGAGATAACGCTAATCAAATCAATTTGTCTCAATAAATCACATACCATCTTATGTGTGTAGTTTTCTGGGATATTCTGCCGTGTGTATCTGACCTCGCTAGCCAACATTTCGGATCCCATTGCAGCTTATAATGATTACGATAAATTCATTTGTTTTAATAAAAGTTAAATAAAATAATAAAAACCCTGATAAAATTCCAATTGGGATGTTTTCCAAATTGAATTGGAAGGTTTTTATCATTTTATTTGACTTGTATTAAAGGGAATGAATTTTTCATATAAAATATAAGTTACTGTAATGATAGTCCAACGTTTTGCAAAAATAAGTCAGAATTATTGAAAAAAAATGCAATCTTTGATGTCGCATATATTTTTAACTATTGATAATTAGGTCGTGGTTGTGTGAACATTTTCGACTCATAATCAAGGCAGGAATCCACCTGTAAAGTACTGTGGACTAGCTCTATTACACCCTGTAAATGCTGTTATCTGTATTCTTTCAAATATCTGAAGGGACCATGTTACGTTCTTACGGTGGAATTGGTAAATGTTGCATTGTGTAAAGTGACTACTGAAGTCAGCTCATACACAGGTCACAAGCCCTGTGGCCACCCTGTAAAGACTTCACACGCACCTTTCCCATATAAATAGCTGTGAGACTTCTATAATTTATCTCAATTAATAATAATAATCTCTTTGTACAATGCAGGGAAGTTTCATTTCAATAGCTTCGTCTCTGTGGGACTTCTATAATTATTTAATGATTATCCCTCCGTGGACAAAATCCAGTAATTGTGTTCTCAGATACATATAAAAATATTTCTTAAGTTTTTGTTTAGGCTTTTGATTTTTTACACTTCATTGAGCTTAGTGGAGTCTGAAATGATCTGATAGATAAATAAATATCATTTTTGATTTTTACTGCAAGGCCCATAGCATTTGCTACTTCTGCTGTACGGCTGATCCGGCACTGGCAATGGTAACACATTCTCTTGGCAACAGAATGTTCTAGGTTCGAATCTCGGTGGTATCAAAATATTTTTTCGATAGAATTTTTTTCTATAAGTACATCTTTCTAAGGCTCGGTTGCGCCAGCAGAAGTAAATTTGGTTCGAGTAACATTGACCCGAGTAACTTTTTTTACCCTCAGCTCAGAGCAAACTCGATTTCGGGTTGCACAAATGTCTTTTTTACCGCTGTCAAACCAATCATAAGGTTAATAGGGTGCCAAGCGGAATAAACCTCAAATACCGCATTTGTCTATGGAATTTGATTTATTTCAGTTTTTCACCACTGGCAATACGTACTTTTGCGGATCAAAACCAGTTCAAACAAACCACTTTATTCTATGAAACAAACCAAACAAACGTCAAACCACCGCTAAAATAATGCGAAATTAAAAGATTCATTTTAATGTTTATAAATTTCCATACGAAAATGACAGTGACAAAATTCAAATGACAAATACCTATATGGATAAATGTCACATTTTCAAATCAGCTGTGAGAGGACAGCTATTTTTTTTACCAACGTTTTTACCTTTACCCACCTATCTTGGAGAGTAAAAAAAAGTTACTCATATGTATGTATTTCGGCGAGTTAAATATTTTTACCATAGATGGCGCACCCCATTTTAGTAAAAAACGTTACTCGAGTAACTTTTTTTATCTTTACTTTAGATGGCGCAACCGGGCCTAAATGATTAATTTAATGTGTTTTCAATTATTTAAACAAATTTTCAATATTCAAATACAAAGTATTGTAGTTTCATCAGCAACATCTATCTCAGCATACATGAATGAGAACTCAGGGTTTTATGTATATATGTGTATATTAATTTTTTGAAAACATGTTTATAAAATGTGCATGATTTGTTTCTGCAACAAAACCTAACAAAATCATACTTATTGGCTGTGTAGAGGAAAAAGTAATCCTTAAGTTTATCAAGATCTGACCTAATGGATATACTCGTCTCTAGTTAATTGTTGAAAACTGTTTTGAATATTGAGTTAGTTTTCCACCTGCTTGTCCCGATCCAAAATACTAGACTTCGCGGAGATTCCTTGAAGCAGTCGTGTCCAAAAATGTGGACTCGCGATTGTGCATAAAATACCTTTTATGCGTTTAAAGGATTTAAAAAAAATGATCCTAATAAAATAAAAATAAATTTTTCAGGTTATCTGTATATTTATCTATGGCAAACAATTATCTTTGTACACTTACATAGAAAATGATGTTATTACAGTAAATTCTTGAGTATGCATTCACGCGTCACGCGTCCGACTGTTCCAGTAATCCTGATAATCGTCACCATCCGGGTAATCCTGTCTGTCTTTCTTGAAATACAGGGCAAGCAATGAGATAAACTGTGATTATGATTGGTGATTGATTGCAATAATGATTGGTAATTTATTGTAATTTAACAATTGGAGTTTTAGTTTGTAGTATACGCTATATAATTAAAGTTACCATTCAAACATTAATCACACAATTACAATTTATGTCATCACTATTTCTGAATAGTTGAGAATTTTTAAACACAGACCTATATTCAAATGCAATTTATGATGAAATTGAAAATGATTAAATTATTAGTGTGAATGTCGTACATAATTATGTAATACTTCTTTTTTATCATCATAATGTGCCATCGTCTAGTATTAAGAATAATACTATTAGAAAATAACAATATTGCTATTTTGGTTGTTGTTACTCCAGTACTCAAAAATTGAGAAACATTTCTATCATTCTATGAAGAAATTAGTAGATGTGTGTAAAACAAACTGGTTTCTACCAACTTTAAAAATAATATTAGTACTATTTTACATAATATTCATGAAAAACTTACATTTATACAAAACTCCAGATTGCAATGACTGGTTTGCGTGACGATATATAAAAAAAGGATGGAAGGGTGTGGAAGAGGCCTATATCCAGCAGTGGAGAAATGAAGGCTGAAGAAGAAGATAAAAATCGCTTCAACATCAAATAAACAGGTCTAGAAATTATGAAGGTCCAGCATTACAATCCATGTGCAACAAAATAATTGATGTACCTATTCTGATTTATATGTTATTACTCTGCAAGTCAGGGGTGTTGAAAAGTGATATTCTACCATCTCGGTCTGTACAGGGTTATTTGGAAAACATTAGTAACCTCGCAGGACTATATTTCCTGCCTTGATTGTGAGTCGAAGATCTTCATGCAGCCATAGTTATGGAGTTATGCAATATCACAGTTTGCATTTTTTTTCAATACATATTTTTGACTAATTTTTAAAAAATTTTTTTTACAATCATTGTAGTAACTTATATCAATTACTAAAATTCATTCGTTTTGTGTATTAAGTAAAATAAAATGATAAAAACCCTGCAGAAATTTCATTTTTATTTATTTGTTTATTTCTATTTAATTTAAATATAAAACTGTGGTTGGACTGTGCCTGTCTCACTAGAAATATCTGTGTTGAGACAGGCATAGTTTACAATAGTGTGTAGGTACAAACATAGTATATAGATATATAGAAGAATAATTATTTGTATTGGATAAGTATTATATATTAACATAACATAATAAAGTGATTAATCCAATTCAATTGGAATGTTTTCCAATTAGAATTGGAAGGACGTCGCCAACACATCTTTTATATCCCGATTTTGGTGTCTAGACGCGTACAAAAACCTGTGTGAGAAGCGGCCTGTCAGCATATTTATTTTCCTTTTGTCTGCGTGAGATCTGTGGTATCAGCAGAATTCACATGTGCCTTTTTCATTGTTATTCTCCTGTATGCGGTGTGGGACGCGCCAGGTCAGCGATTTCTAATCTCCGATGTCAATCTTATCTGTATATAAACACAGATGTCTGCTTGTTTTTTTCTTGCCTGACTGATTTTCTGTTGGAATTCCGGCGCTGGTCAAAACGCGTGGGGAAACGGGTCATCGACCCCACAGACTTGTATTAAAGGGAATGAATTTTTTATATTCGATATAAGTTACTGTAATGATAGTCCAACGTTTTACAAAAAATATGTCAAAAATATTGAAAAAAAATGAAAATTTAGATGTTGCATATCTCCACAACTATTGATATTTGGTCATGGTTGCTTGAACATTTTCGACTCGTTAAGCAGGAATATAGTGTTGCAAGGTTATTAATGTTTTCCAAATAAAACCGTATAGACAGAAACACAGCATGCTATTTCTGCTTCATTGGTTTTTAATGACATGTGTACATATCTGTTATTCTGCACATTTCCCTCTCTCAACACGTCACCTTAATTACACCATTTACATTCACGACTACTTTCCAAATGCTTCTAAAAATTCAAAAGTCGTAAATGTAAATTGATTGAGTAATCACACGGGTATAAATAAAAACGTCCTGTCTATTTTTAAGTGTTGGGGTAACACTCACCAAAACGGGAATATTTTCCATTCTCTTGACACATTCTTGCATCTTATTGGTAATGTGGTCAACCCAAAATATCTTTAGCCTAGCCATTCTATGACAATTGCAAAAAAATATGTTGAAATATCAATTTCTTCCAAAATCATTTAGGGTCGGTTTTAAAATAAGCGTAATAATTATGTTCATCAATCTCAAAAGAAAGGAAATATATAATAAATGTACTTTTTAAGATATCATACGAGTACTTTTACATATCTCTGTACGCCTGACTACGTGTTGTTGCCAAAAAAATTCATAGTATTTTGAGAAAAATGATTAGTTTTAATAAAAATGAATTTGCTCTTTAGTTTATTTATTTAACACTTTAAGTAGGATGAGCCGAAATCTGTCGAAATATTTAAGAGTGCTTCTTTAGTTTTTTTTTACATTACATTTTCTTTGCTATTGTTACCTTTTTATAAACATTAAGAATTTTAATCCTCACTTGCAAAGAGGCAAGAAATATACAGAGTAAATTGTTAAACTATGCTAAGTACACTTAAAATATAAGCGTATGTTTAGCATGTAATTAATACATAATGTCATCACTTGTCTGGTAAGTTTTGCAAATGTATCAAATGTGATTTGTATTTTGTCTGTAATATAAATGAACTGTCAATTGTAAAGACTTCTTGGTACATTATTAAATCAAGTATTGTGGCTAAACAAAACTGAATTACTCCGAGAGCAGAAAGTTGATTTCACCTACTTAATTTACATTATTGTTAGAATTAAATCCCTATTTTAGATTTATTTTAGAGACTCTCTCGAACCTGACTAGTTTGGCCAACGATAATTAAAGTGATTTTAGTATCTGGCCAATGCCGGCCTGTTGTATACGGATAAAGTAATAATTGTCATCATTCTCTTTTGTAAAGCCGAAAAGACTAACATTTTTATATTAATATTACTGTAAAACTTTTTTATGTAACTATTAAAATCTTCCACTAAATTGTGTCAAATGTCAAAAATTTCCGATGGAATCAATTAAACTGTTTTGACAAGACGAGGGTCTTCCATGTTATTTAAAATAATGCTCAAAAATATTTGCATATGCGAAGTAGAATTTTTAAAGAGTAAAACAGATTTTAAAAGATTGTAATGTTACGCTAATTTAGAAGGAAAAATTGGTTGCATCAATGTTTTTACAGATGGATGTAACTTTTGCATTTACAAATACGTATTCGTTTTGTGTCTATAATTTATTTATGTAGCGTGTTGATCGACTAATGTCTGAATGCTAAAGACGCTATTGGGAAAGGTACAAAGCCCCGATATGGATGAAAATAGAATTTTGCAAATAATCATCTCTGAATTTAAAACAAAAAATATGATACATGACACGAGCTGCCCTTGCAAAGAATAAGTTTTTCTTAGCCTTGGTGATAAAAACACTTTTCTTCATTGGCATCTACAAAATTATTAAATACCTATTGTAGTTTTCGTGCTTTCACCACCATTTGCAAATCTCCTATAAAATGTTAGATTCCGGGAAACCTCTGAAAAAAAAAACACATTCTATGTGGGATCTGTGTCTTAAATTATTTTTATAGTTTCAGAGGTAAATTTATAGAACTCCATAACCACACATATGGAAATGAAAACACTTGTTTTTTAGTTCTACATTTTAATTTTAATCAGACGCATTATCATAATAGATTGATAATGCCGTCATGAGGCGAAACACGTCGCATAAAAATTAAAATGTAAAACTAAAAATCAAGTTTTTATTTCCAAGTTTCTTAAATAGGTATTCATGTCAAAATATTATGTGTTGCCGTAAGGAATGCAAAATTGCAATTACATACTCACTGTATTTATTTACTGTAAATACATATATATGTATTTAAGTATTTAATTGGTTTGTTTTTTGCATAAATGAATTTTTGTAAAGTATCTATTAAGACTAGTTGCTAATATGCGATTACCATATCATTGTGTAATTTTCATGTATGTAACTGAAAAAACTTTTTATTAATATACTGTAAAAGTATTTAGTTTTTTAGTTATAGGGTTATTCAAAACACAAACAACCATGACAATAAAATAATATCAATTAGTTATCACAGGCATAGGAATAATATTGACATCTCAGTTTTATCTTACACAACATCGCCAGAATTAATTTTTTATTTACTGTTTTTGGAAACAACATTTTTTTCAATGTTTAAATGTTTTCATGGCCGTTCAGAATCTTCTGGTTTTGAGTTTTCTGGAATATTACGCTGTGTGTCTAAGACGTTTCTGACAGATAGAGCATATCATTAGAGCGAAGTCCGATCAAAGGTCTGAGGTCATCACCCCTCTGCCTTTTGTTCAGAAAGTCACAAACAGAACTATTAAGAAACAAAATATCAAGATGGCATTGTTGACCAACCCCAAAGTAAAGGACCTGTTGAAATCAGCGAAGAATTGGGACGACCTAGAAACAAATGGTGTTTATAGACTTGACTGCCAAGACTGCGAGAATGCGGGACAAACAACGCGCTCAATTTCCAAAAAGGTTGACGAACATGCAAACTTGGCCATCCAGGAAAATCAAGAGTTGTCTTAGACCTTTCTGAATACCAGTCATCATTTTGCATTTAAGCCGAAGGTTTTGAAGCACCGGATACCAATCTTGTCGTGGATTCCGCAAAGGTAGTGAACTGTCGACAGATGGAACAAACACAAGACAACTTAAGACAATACATGTCTCCGACACGGTATTGCAATGAAATACATAAACACAGACCCGTTTTTGACACAATATTGCCAGCTAGTACTTCACACAAAACTGACAACCATACATCTTGCTTTCGACACGGTATTGCGAGCTAATACTCAAAACACACAATACATCAGCCCTGCTGATGAGCCCTGCAATGGGATCCGAAATGTTGGCCAAAAAGGTCGTAGAAACACAGAAGAATATCCTAGAAAACTCAAACCGGAAGATAATATTTTTTCGTCAAATTCAGAATCATTATATGTATGATTTTTTCCAAGTTATTGGTTCATAATACCGGATGATTGATTAGAAATGACGTAGAAGCAAGAATTATCCCCAAAGAGAAATTGTCAGTCCTCATTCTTCATTAAGCGAGGTTACTTGGCTTAAGATACAAAATACACGGACCACCATCACTTATTCATCACAATGCATGACTTATTTACACATAAACATTTTTCGCTCTCCCCTTTGCTAAATATTTTGTACTACCCCAATAAATCGACTGGTATTTTCAGGAAAAATGTGATGAAAAAGTGATCATCGTTACCATGGTGACTATATATTTTATTCAATAGGTGTCAAAAATGGCACAACTCTGCATGTGCAAAAATTAATGTTTTTTTAATATGTAGGTCTAAAAACTGAATTCAGTATTGTATCAGTACAGAATTTTCTAAGTGTATTCAGGAATCATGCTCATTTAACCAAGAGCGATTGTATGGGAATAAGCGTAAATCATAATTATTTTACAGTTTTGGTCATTATAGCAGGGTTCTCTTTATTTCACAATCAAGTTTGACTGTACCTTGTTTCTATTCATCCTTGTCCAATAGCCAAAAGTTTAATGAGAAGAATTATATTTCAAAGATTCGGATTAAATGTTGGAGAATATTTATATTGATAAGGAAAAAAATATTTGTTTCTTAATTTCCTTTAATGTATTTCTGATTTCATATCGTTTTTCTGCCAATTCATCAAAATAAATTTGAAATTTCTTTCGATTATAAAATTATTCAGTGTCGTTTAATCGACACCTTGTGAAGCGAAAATTCAACATTGAAAATCTTTCACAGATAATTCCTAGTTTTAAAAAATGTATTCTCGAAAAACAGATTGTCTGAAATGTGGGGTGATTTTACAAGTGACTACTGTTGATATTTGATATGAAGTTTATCGATAATTGCAGAAGCAATATATGAAGTTTATCGATAATTGCAGAAGCAATATATGAAGTTTATCGATAATTGCAGAAGCAATACATGTGAATGAAATTTGGTGATTTGTAGACTATAAATGTTGATAGGATAATAAAGAAAGCATTTGTTAAATTATCAAAAGTCTTGTCATTTCTTCATCATCACTATTTTATATTCTGTTATTATTCAACACTGTTACAAAAATTAGTAAAACAATGTTTAATTCATATTGCACAATCTGAAATGTCACATTCCGAGCAAATCGCATATGAAGTTTTCTAAAGGATACTTTGCGTCAAGCCTAAGTTCAACATTTCTTCCATCCCCTCCCTTACCCCTTAGAGTGACATTTTTTAGTGCATAAAATTGACAATAACCCACCCTAACAATACTCTAAAATGCGACCACTATAAATTGGCGTGCGAGGAGGGCGTCCCTGTCGCGTAACAGAAGTTCCCAGGGTGTAAATTTATTACACAATATGTACATAATGTACAGAATGTCCGGTGACCGGAATCGTAGCCTTTAACAGAAATTTGGTCAGGCAGCACTAAAGAAACCAAGCCGTAATGGCGGCCGTTCTATCTGTCAAACTGTTAGACGGTAATATCGGTCCATAATTTGCTTTTTCAGCTTCGCAAAACTTTAATACTTCATTGGCAATTGTTTTTGCACCATCCCGGACCGTTTAGGATGTTTTGGACATAATAATTAAGTTTATATAATATGTCACAGCTCCCGAGCAAATCAAAATTGTACTGAATGACAGGGCGAGGGGTTACCGCCGGGTGCGGGTGGGGTGGGTTTTAGTTCCAAAGTCGCCGCACGCCAAATTATTGTGGTCAAGCAATACCCCCGCAATGACATCGACCGGGCACCGCACGCAGAGAAACCCGGCCGACGACAACACAAAAAACAAAGCAGCGTCAAAACAAAGGTCACCACTTCATCAATTCAATTATAAAGTCCACCGCAAAGTGTTTGCTTCTTTTCAATATTATGAAAACGTTTGCACCGTATAAGTATTAAATTTAGATACAGTGAATTATTATCATTATTAATATTCATCCAAATTGAGATTGGCAGTATTTTTGGTATTGGTAAATTGACATAAAAAGCTTTCCAACTCTAAATCCAGTTGAACATCATAATTTAAGAAGACAATGGTAAGTTTAATCATTTATTACTATAAATAAAATATACAAAGTCATTTTGAGAGCAATGATGACTATCAATCGTGTTATTTACAATCCACACCATTATTCACACAACTCCCACATTATCAGTGGGATCGCAGCAAAGTTTGCACATTAAAATCAACATCAAAAAAAATACATCCCAAGATTCCCAAACAGGAAGTAAGCCACCACTCACGTACTGTGATCTTATTTGATATATTCAATTTATAAGAAGAGCAATAAATTGTAACTTTAGACTGTAAACGAGATTAAATTGAAATCACTCTAAATTCAATAACATTGTCCACTTCTGTTCAGTTAAAACACAGTGTTGAGATAGTTTGTTCACTCTTAAAAGAAAAGTCCCCGCATTCTTCTTCCCATGGCTTGCCGATCGTAGAGGACGTTGAACTTATTAACAAACTGGTTGATGTCGTTGCATCCCTTGGTGATGCTCCCGAGGTACGTCATGAGACCGACATCGTTGCATTGCTGAAAAAGATAAATAATCATTCCCGGTTGCATAGTAAATAATCATCAAAATAAGTAAATGAGACAGGCTACGATGTATTCAGTACAAAGAAGAGTTCCGTTCTGAGAACTCGTTCGCGGTTCAACAAAGACAAGATAGATTATAGATGTCTGACAGAGACGAAGCTTTATATGAGAAAGTATGTATGAAAGTCGTTTTGGTCGTTTACAGAAAATAAATTAAAATAATTGATTAATTAAATTTGGATAAATGTCATACATACATTAGAAGAATATTGCTCAATACTCTAGTCAAAAAGTATAGAAGTCCCATTACCAGCGAAATCTGTACACCGTTTCATAGGAATGACAAATTTCAAGCATAGATGGCAATTGCTTAGTTGTAATAATAAAGTAAACGAGGTACAGAGATACCATCCGTATGTACAACATTCCAAATTAGATTGATGCGCACCCGATCATGGGTGGATCCAGTACTTGTATTCTTAAAAATTTTATAATATGCAAAAAAAATATTGTGAAGATACATTTAATGAGCCCAGGCGTACAAAGTTTTACAATCTCTTTAATCACTTTTCCACGTTTAAGTGATAATAGTGGATATCATTTACACACATTTTTTTCTAATATCTGAACTTACTTTATGTCAAGAATGTATAATTTGTTTAAGAAGAGATTCAAAACTTACATTGTAAAAGTGGTGTGTAAAACTAGGGTCGTCCACGAGGGGCAGGCGGTGCGCGAGCGCCCGCGCCTCCCGCAGGAGGGCGGCGCTGTAGGGCAGCTCCCCGGAGCGCAGGGCGGCCACGGCCCGGGCCACAAGGCGCACACGGCTGGCCACCATGCGGATGGCGGAACGCTGAGCCGTTAGATGTTCCGCCACTAAAAAAATTAACGACTCACCACTGTTAAAGCATATGCATAATTAAAATGCACAAAATTCAAAATAATAATAATTTGTACTGCGACGTATTTGCTCATGATGAGATAAACTGTGATTCATGCTCAATCAACACAATGATTGGTAACATTCAGAGGTTTGCAGTGAGAACAAGAACCGTGACTTTTATTTAAACATATATTTGGAAGAAAAAAAAATCAAAATTAAATATTTATCTGGCAGAATATTATGAAATATTAAAATCTGAATAATATGTTAAATATTGTGATAGAAATATTACAAGATACTCATATCTTTTATTTTGGTTTCTTTTCAAAATACATATATGCTTAGGAAAAAGTCATGCTTCTTGTTTTCACTGCACGCCCCAGGTAACATGATATGGCTACTAAGAGCAGTGACACCTTGAATTGATTTTTGGACTGATATGACACTGATACTTGCTTTTTACTTTATATTATATTTATCTTTGTATATTTGTATCTATATTTTAAGTATTTTCTTTTCTCTTTAAACCATCTATATATTCTGATTACGCACACTTACCTATCTATTGTAAAAGCCCTATAGGGCATTAATTAATAAATAAATAAATAAAATACTGGCTATTGCGAAGCCTGGAGCTGGCAGAAGAGGAACGAAAGTAGATTGAATGCAGTGGAGATGAGATCTCTCAGACGTATGTGTGGCAAATCAATTTATGATAGAGTAAAGAATGCAGATATTAGGAATGAATGTAAAGCTGATCTTAGCATAATTAATAGAATTAAAAAAGGGTCGCTCAGATGGTTTGAGCATGTTGAGCGAATGAATGAGGAAAGAATGGTAAGAAAGATTATATAGTGCATGTGTTGATGGCGCCAGAAAGAAAGGGCGACCGCGGAAGACGTGGCATGACCAGATCAACAGATCAACAACTGGAAGATGGTCCCGTTAGAAGCCTCAACAACCGGCGAGTTTGTATGCGAAGATGTATGAATGTGGATGAGGCGAGAGTTGTATGTCAGGACAGAAGATTGTGGCGCTCTATCCTCTCTGCCTACCCCCACGGGGAAACGGCGGTTGCTCTACTCAAATAGGTTGACACGATTCTGTATTTAAGTTCATTATTAATTACACCTTTATGATGATGAGAGGGACTGCTTCTCTTCAAACTATAGTACTGATACATACAACTTGAGGTGTGCATTATAATTTTTTTAGTGTAAATCAATATAATCATGCTGCACCGCAAAGCAACTGCCATATCAATCAATAATAAGACACTAGTTTGTTTAATTTAAAAATTATCCTTTTAATACTACTGTCAGATGAAACTAAGATCTTGAAAATATATTCTTTTAACCTATTCAACCTTGCTCGCAATAGCCGGTTTGCCAGCAAGGGAGTTACTGTAAATATTCATGGAAAACTGGAAAAAAACAACTTACCAAGGCTGCTCTCGCCCGCATCGCTCGCCGACACGCGTGCGACGTGGTCCACGCCCACCCTCTCGGCCTCCTCGGCAGCCAGTGTGTACTTGAGCGGCGCCAGCAGCAGCGCTGTGCCGCCGCCCCCCACCAGCTCCACAACAGATTCGTACAGACACACCGGCAGTTGCTGCAATGCAATATATATTACACATTATTTATACACTTTTTGCATCCATATTAATACTAATACAATGGCAGGTTTATTGCCCATTGAAAATTTCTTCCAACTAACTACACAGTTTAGTAGAATAATTGGAACTTATTTCCGGTATACAGTGACCAGTGATAACCAAACGATAATACAGTTTTGGAATAGAAAAACTAGATGTAATGACGTTGCCGGATTGTAGGCCAATGGAGAAGAAGTGATGTGATCAAATTTTTTGAGATTGCAGATGAAACAGTTGAGATGCTCTACATTAATATCCAGATAACAAACATCAGCATAATCAGCAGGGGAAGAATTAAGGATTGCGTTATCGTTATTATACAGAGTCAATCAGGAGAAAATTCTTAAGCCTGCTTAGAGAGTGAATACATTAAAACATTTTTTTGTTTTGCATCAATTAGGCGTCTAGGCTTTTCACAACTTTAGGGTATTTATCTGTAAATATAAAATTATCTGTACTTATTTATTTTAATTTAAGCTAAATGATGTTCAATAAATTAAATAACATTGAAACAATATGAAAAACTTGTCTCAAAGATAGAAAAATAGACATACGTCGCCACTCCTTCCATTGGGGTTGAGTTGAAACAGTATGGGGGATTCGTTGATCTCACAAATCTGTCGGTGCACGGCAATGTCCTTCTCTGTCGGTGACTCGCCAGTCGTGTACCAGCCCAGGAAGTCCATCTCCGAGAAGACTTGTTTAACTGCAATTAAGTGTGTATTACTTACATCTTGCAATTTATAAATATTTTTGAAGATACAAAATATTGAGATTTGCATCTCCAGGTACTAGGTTGTACATCTAGGCTATTCTGCCTTCAGAATAATGATGGTCAAAGCTGTTATTATAACCAGTTATACACTAACTGTTATTTGAGATTTTTATCGATGATCTATTGTATCTAATTTTAATGAGACACTTAAAATAAAATACTAGGTACAAAATACATTAAAAAACAATACATAATACAATATAATAACACTGGCTTCTCACACTGAGGGTTGTGGGTTCGATTCTCGGTGAGGTCACAATTAATCTATGTGATTTACTCAAGCTTGGGTGTTTTGTGATGTGCTTCGCTTCTGTAATTGGGCCTCTAAGGTCCGGTTGTTTCAAGTTGGATCAAAGTAAGTGTTCGTTTTTAGCATAGATTTTTGCGTTCTCCACCAATCAGACGATACGTTTTCGTAAATATCTATGCTTTAAATGAACGCTTACTCTAATCCAACTTGAAAGAACCGGCCCTAAGCATGTTGAAGCGTAAAATTTAAAATTTTTAAAAATACATTAATTATTTCAAACAATTACAAGTGTCTTCAGCCCGCTCTAGCAACATGCGTATACATATTTAAGAAACCACACAAACTCACATTGTTCTTCTTTCATGTTATAGTAATCCTTGTCTATGATAACATCGCCTGCGATCACATTAAATACTAGTTCAAATGAGTTCATCACTTCAATATTTCTGCCTTTTTGCTTTCCAATTATAGCACCGATTACTGAAAAAAAAACATGGTAGGTATTAGATTTTAAAATTATCATTAAATAAAAAACAAATTGCATGTCTCAGAGACGTGTATCATATCCCTGCATAAAATATTGATTCGAAAATAGAAACCGTAAATTCAATCTCCCTGCGAACTACCAAACGAATGAAACAATATGTAAAAATAACTGTTTACATTCTAAATCCTTTATTAATATGGCATTTTTACAAAGTTCAACAGGGATAACAATTTTATTAAATAAAGCTGAATATTCCTATTGAAATTTGCCGTTAATAACAAGCAAAAAAAATTGTGAAAAAACTGCTCCCTTAATGAGCAACATTTCGCATAACGAGTGACGCAGAAAGGGGAAGTCGCATAACGAACGATGCACTTACAAGCCAGGACTTCTGCGTGGAAGTCAACATTCTATATTTATTTTTTTATAAACTTGTTTTCGGACATTATTTGTATTTTTTGTGCAAATTTTAATAACCCTTGCAAAAATATACCCGGAGAAAAAGCCACAAGAAGACAGCCATAAGAGAATAAAAATAACTGTAGAAAAGAAATGTTAAATCATTGAAAAGCGAGAACTAGGTGCGAGGATAGCTGAACTAGCGCTCATGGGAAACTGTTGCATCGTACATTAAGAAGCATCATCCTAATGAGGAGGTGGCTATGCGTGTTAAAAATTTATTCAATGATAATTCTGTGTCACATTTTTACCAAATTTTGAAGCATCGGCAAAAAAAATATCTCTAGACAGTTATATAGTAAAAAAAGAATGAATTATTTGTCATAAATTCATAAATAATAAGCTAGTTTCGATTTTTTAAATTGTTTTTCAAGTTGAAATTGCATTCCAGGTTGTTGCGATCTTTTACAATTTACAAGTAGGTATGTATGTAATTATTTTTTTGAATTTCGTTAAAAATGATTTTTTTTTCGACGTGGAACGCATTATCATGTTTTACATTGATTTATATGAGAAAATTTGTTTCGCTTAGCGATTGTTTCACATAACGAGCAAGATTCTGGAACGAATTATGCTTGTTATGAGAGGTTCCACTGTATATACAATCTCATGCTAGTAGCAGAAACTTAACAGGTGGATTCCTGCCTTGATAATGGATCGAAAATATTCATGTAACCATGACCTAATAACAATAATTATGGAGATATGCAATATTAAAGATTTCATTTTTTTTCAACAATTCTGATTTATTTATTGTAAGCAGTTAAACTATCATTACAGTATCTTATATCGATTATGAAAAATTCATTTGCATCAATTCAACTCAAATAAAATGATAAAAACCTTATAAAAATACTACTTTAAATTTTGGCAGGGCTTTAATCATTTTATTCAACTTGTATTAACCCTCAACCACTGACATACATCTGAGAGACATGCGCGCAATTAAAACAGTAATATCTTTTTACATCTTACGCACATGCACTTGTCCTTTCCTATACCTTTCCAAAATACAGTGACGTGCGCGGCGGCGGTGAGCGGATGTGCAGTGTGCCTCGAACAGATAAATATACACTTCACAACATCTGTGGGACGCAGCGTCAGTGTTAGTTTTTAAAAAATTAAATAAATAGAAGAAACTTCTTCTTCAAACACAGCAAAATTATTTTGTGGTAACATTATAATTATAATTTATAGAAATTAACTTTGTTTACATCACCTTTTTTATTGAAAAAATTCAACTTGTTTCAAAGCCAATGGCTTAATTATCAGGATAACAAATGTATAAATATGTATGTAGGTATACATTTGTTATCCTGATGAAGACGCCATTGGCTTTGAAAAATGTTGAATTTTTTTCAATAAAAAAGGTGGTGTAAACAAAGTTAATTTCTATAAATTATAAATAGAAGAAACGTTATGTCCAGCTCAAACGAAGCAGAGTAATTTCCATAAAATCTTGAAATATAAGCCAATCTATCACTAGGAGCATTCGAATGGCGAATCCCTGAACTGTCGTAGAATCTGTGAAATGGATTGGGCTAATGAACGCCGTACTAATTTACTAACCTGTCTGCGGCGATCCTTCTTGGGCTCTTAACCTGGTCCAGTGCTCCGAAACATTCATGATCACCAAGGGATGCAAGGATACGGACACCGAGCCCGCTGTGCCAGTTGTCACGATCGCAGTCTTGTTTGCAGCGGAAGAAGTACTGGCGCTGGGTGAAGTTGCGGCCGGTTCGGCGGGGAAACCAGACGACGCGCTCTCCACCTCGACTTCCATCTCTACCTGTGCGTCGGCCATGATTATAATGAATTGTATTTATTTAAAAATTCATGGACAGACAATGGAATTCACAAGCGCAAACGCAAAACGAAGATCCAAAACAAATGACAACTCGCTATTCCGCTTTTCGCTACGAAACTTTTCTTCGGCGCACGCACAGAATATAGACCAAAATAGAATGGCAACTGTTATTTGCAAAGTGACATCTTGCGACTATGGGAGATATTATTATTTATTTATATATTTGTCCTTTTTTTCTTTATTTATTTATTTATTTCAATTAAATGAATATTTAGACCGTATTCTGAAAATAGCAATATTGCTATTTCTGTATCTTGACAGTTATTGTATAACATTATAATGCTGTTAATTTTAACGTTTTAAGTTTGACAGGTTTGAAATTAACGAATTCAAATAATCAGATAAGCTCTAAAACGTAAACAAACGCTAAGTTATTCACATATTATGAATAACTTATTTTACTTTCGTTTATTTACGTTTTAGAGCTTTCTGATTGATTGAATTCATTAATTTCAAATCTGTCAAACTTAAAATGTCAAAATTAACTGCATTACAATGTTATAAAATAACTGTCAAGATACAGAAATAGCAATATTACAATTTTCAGAATACGGCTGTTTGTTTCTGAAAATGAAAATAAGGTTTAACAATAAAAGATGGTACATTTAATTAAAAATGTATTATCCGTCAATTCTATAATAAGAGTCAGAAAAAGAATTGGCAAAGAAAACTGACAATTATTTTTAAATTAGTCAATATTGTTACAGAATATTTTTTAAATTTTACACACTACCTTTCTGTAAAAGAAAAATCTCATGTTTAGAGCAGGAATATGTTTACATAATGAACATAATTTCAGATTAAAGTACATGATTTTGTTTTAAAAACAATGTTCATATTTAAAATTCATTCAATTCAAAAACATAGAATTAATATTTTTTTAAATACCAAAACTCGCAAAGAAAATAAAAATTCAATATTATATATTTTGTAATTATTAATATTTTAGAAAATAAAATGTAAAATTGATCGGTAAATAATTTACACCACAAGCTACCATTTTAATAGGTAAAGGAAATCAATGATTTGTGATGATTATACAAAATAAGATTACACTTCGTATTCATGTGGTAGTTAATTTTCATTGCCTGTTAATAATATTACTAATATTATTTAAGTGATGTGATAAAAAATGTAACATTCAAATAATATATTTTTTAGATTCAGAATGATTGTTTTAAGTACAAATATACAAAGGAAAAATTCAACGAATATTGATTTAAAAAAAACATTGCAATAAATTCCTACCCAATTCGATATAAAATATTTGGGAGCAATTATAAATCATAAACTAAACTTTACATTGAACACAAAATATGTAACAAAAAATAGCAAAATGAATTTCACCCTTGGAAAGAATCAGAAGAGATCAAAACAGAATTGTGCAAAAATATATCATATAACGCAATAATTGTCCCCCGCATCAACTACTGCGGCAGTATACTATTTCTGGGTTGAAGAAGAATTGAAAAAATAACAATACTCGAAAAGAAAGCATTAAGAATTATACTAAAAATAAATCAATACACAAGAATTAAAGTGGTGCTAGAAAGTTTACCAATAATAGACAAATAATTAAATTTAATTCTATTTCTACTTATGTATAAAATTAATAATGGATACAACATCTTTGAAGTATTAAGAAAAAAACAAACACAAACATGACCACTGCACAAGAGAAGATGAAAAGATTAAATTAAAAAAAATCACAAGTTTCAATCATGCACAGTGCTATATATAAAACTACTACTACAACGAAACTATACATAAAACTACCAGGGATATTAGAGATGTAAATAATATAACAACTTTAAGAGGAAACTAAAAAAATATGTGATACTTTAGTTAGAATAAAATTTTAAATAATTATATGTAATGCTGTATATATAAAGAAATATAAAATTATTATATTTCCTATTTAAAGAATAAATTTTTAAAATAATAAAAAAAGGTTAGGAATATCATCTAAATGATCAAAAGTGTGAAGATATGATAAACAGAGTACATTCTAATGGGTTGACAGTATTTTCAACGATTCTTACATACATAAACATTACACATACATAATAATTATTCTGGATACACAACAAAAAAAGTATTCTTTTCAATTGTCATTTTACACTTCAATGTTCAGAATAATTATTTTCAATTAAATAAGCGTATACAAGAACAGATATCAATAAGACATCATTTACAATGCATTGCAAATAATATAACCGGTCAGTAAGATCAAGCGGTTTGAAACTAAAAAAGTAGAACAAATGATTTAATATTTTTTATGCTTATAGCGTTAAAAACCACACATATTTTTTTTAAACGTCTAATGATTTCGATACTGTATTATATCTTCATCAGGACGATCGGACAATAACTTCCATAAGTTTAATTTGTAAGGAAAAAAGGCAAACAGTGTTAATGATCGCAAAATTATACGGCTTTCTCAAAATTCACAAAGGAAACAGCCCCATCAGATCAGCAGTATCCCAATGTAATGCAATTCCTCAACATTCAAAATAACTTCAATCATTACAAAAATATTAAATAACTCCAACGTATTTAAACCAAAGTATACAATTAAAATTTCATGTAGTCAATACCTTAAAAGATATTGAATGAAAAGTTAGTATCATTTGATATTGCAAGATCATTCATTAATGTTCCCATTCAGGAAAGCAAAACACTAATTTTAGATATACTAAAAACACCAGATTTGTCGGAAGGTCTAAATGATTTATCTCTTTTATAAAACCTTGTCTCAATCAAAATATAATAAAATAGTTATATTATGCTGTACCCATTGATAAACCTTATACGCAAATATAAGGTTTATCGATGGGTGCATGTGAGGCAATCAAAATCCTTGCAATATTCAAAAAATTCTAAAACAAATAATTGAAAATCAATTTGATAAAGAAATTTATAACATCTAACGCCGATATCTCAAAACTGCATTTTTCACTTAATACACTAAAGTACTCAGGGTTCGATATTATTATGCACATTATTTTTACATTTCTAATAATATTTTGTCCACTGTCTGTGAAGCCTCTTTGTCGATGCTTACATCTGCATGGATTTTTAAGAATGCTGCTACAGACCGGTTAGGCAGCAACGCTTTCTTTCTTCTTCTTCTTGATTTTAACCTTAAAAATAATACAATATGTTAAATTTGACAACGCTGGAAAATGACAGATGAGTGTGTCCATTTTTAACTAAATTTTATTAACAATTAAATTAAATTAATGGGTATTAACAATTAAATTAAATTAACAAGTGTGGGAGAGTGTGTCCATCTTTAATTAAATTTTATTAACATAAACATACTTTAACTAAATTATTTATTTTTAAATTTATTTATGAAATTACTTAGTTCAATATTTTAGTACTGTTATTTAAATTTATTTTATTCATTGTAAACATTTATTAATGTATGTATTGTGTATTAAAAAAAATACAACACAAGCAATCATCATTTAAAAAAAATTTAGTTATAGATTATAGTTGTATATTCTTACCCTCATCTCCTTTGCTGGAGCTGGGTTCTGAGGATTCCATTGAGATATTCATCCGTCACACCAATATTCATCTCCTTGGACTTGAATCTGTAGACATAATAATTTTACTTATCATTTACACATGTCAGTGGGAAGTTCTGTTCTTTCTAAAACCAGCAGTGAAATAATAATAACTCTTAATTAATAATTGTATGCATGTTATACAAAGATAATGATGTAATAATAATTAACCATAATTTTTTTTTGTATTTTAATCATACGGAAAACTTGGACAAATGAGTCAACAGTATTGAGATTTTATGGGAAACATAGCCTGTAAATTTATAGGAAACAAGATTTTGGAAGGGATAAAATAATACATAAAATCTAGAATTCGGTTAATTTTAAATTAGTAATCCTCTGTGACTACATTCAAAACAATTTTTTGGATATTGCTGCCTTCGCTTTTATACCCTATGTAAATTAGTTTTCCTTTGTAAAATAACTTTTTCTAATAAACTTTCAAAAACAATTATAATAAAACATTCCAAATATAATTAATATAAATATAAAATACAATCACTCACGTGTATTTTCGGTTTCAGTATGACAGTTCAAAAGGACGATAAAATATTTCGTTTTTGTAGCAGATATCCTTTGTGAAATGTCAATATTCAGTTTCATATCGAAACAAACATATTATCAGAGGATGTCAATGTCGGAGGCGGTGACGTGGTAGCGGGATTGTAAAAAAATAAACAAGCAAAATCGCCACAAAATAAAGACATGTTTGATATTAAAAAATTAAAATGGCGTCGCAAATTGTGAACCACAGAATATTTGTGAACAGTGTAACCAATTTGAACATTTTGCGAAACCAACATTAATACCACTACAATAATTGTTAAAATAGTTGGCAAGGGTAGGTAAGTACTGACACCAAATTAGAACCGCCGAAAAATGAAATTTAAAAAAATTCCCATAAAAGAATTGATGCCATTATAACGGAATCGAAACTTTATGGATAGAGTGCGCAGGCCCTGATGACAGCTGAGAAAACTGTCTATGGTAGCTGTCAGTGACATACAAAAAATGAAACAGCTGTCGAATTCTTCTTTGTATTTATTTTTATCGATAAAATTACAGCGTCTTATTTATTAATAAATTACATATCATTTTAGTTTAATGATTATTGATAAATGAATGTATTTTAAAAATATATCATTTTGTAGTCCATTTCACGACCATCATCTTTAATACTATCCACATAATAAAATGTAAAGATTGAACCTTCTAAACGCCCGAGTACATCTTCGTTAACCAATCGAGCATGTTCATTCTTTGGACACAGTATCGCTCGTTTACTCATTAGGGGAACATCCGCTATAGAATGTACTTCATTATATATGCTTTGAACAACATTTTGACTTACACTTTCATTTGGAATAAGCACTGATGACGCATACTTTCCTTCCACAGGAGGCAGCTTTCCATCGCCTAAATCTAAAAGCCACTGTGTAAATGAATTTTCACCTTCTAAAGCGGGGACATTAGTTTTCAAATTGAAAATAGTAAAATTTTTCCAATGTTGGCTGTTTTTAATAGATGTCGCTACTAACTGACCGCGAGAAGCCCTTCGAGAAACTGGTAGAATTTGTCTAGTCGCCGCCCAAAATGATTACTTTATTGCCAAAAATATCATTATTACCCATTATATCGCGCAGAGTACGTTCAATTATATCTAAAGCTATAACTGGCGCCATCGGCGCTTCATCCCAGATGATAACATCAGCTGCACTTATAATTGCACGGTTCTTGGATGTCACTCTGCATGTTGTGTTATTCTACAAATCAAGAAGTAAATTAAAAGCCATGTGACATGTACGTCCACCTGGTAATAAAATTGCTGATATTTCTGTCCAAGCAACAGATAAAACTTTCTTAGATCTTCCTCTTCAAGTATGTATAATAGTCTTATAAAGGAACGTTTTACCTGTGCCACCAGGACCGTCAATAAAGAAACATTTTTTTGATTCAGGTACATCTGAAATTTTTTACTTAATATACTGTCGAAAGCACAATGTTCTCGATTGAGTTTTCCAGCCATCTCTAACCCTAAAGAACTTTCTAATGCTAAATTAATATCAACCACTTCATTATAAGTATTGCTGTAATCTGGTCCCGGCAAACCCTGTGATGTGCATGAAGAATTTTCATTTATTAATGCCTTTTGAATATACAAAAGGGAACAATTTTGTGCAATTTCTGCAGTAGCACCTTGACGACTAAAGTCTTCTGACATCAAATCTTTGAAATCGTTCCACAGCTGCAACGGATCTGGTGGGAGGCAATGAATCATTAATAAGACAAATAGGTCACGAAGAGCTTTGGGCATCATATACGTTGAAGCTTCAGCCATGCAACGCTGCCATTCTCCAATATCATCGATGAGTCCTAATTCTCGTACTGCATCACGAAATGTAGGAAGTAAGACAACCATTAATAGTCCGCAAAGATTCAAAGGACGTAGCCCCAGTCACTTGTAAAAGAATAAGTCTTAAATGGTATAATTCTATATTTCTAGGAGAAACGGGGGACATGCGACCAATAATCTTGTCCCCGCCACATTGCCTCTTCTTCCACTGCTTATTGCTAGAAAAAACATAGAAATTAGTTAAATCCTGATACTTAATATTACGTGCCTCATTATCTTGTTGGTTAAGTTTAAACCATGCAGTTAATGTTGTATTATTTAAGGCTGTAGAGTCCAACCAAATTCACCTGATGGAAATAACAATGGAAAAACCATCGGATCTAAATGTTTTGATAACATATTAATACGCTGGAGACCTCCTACATTCTTAGGGTGAACAGCAAAATCTACGTTTGGCGGTACCTACCTTCGTAATCTGCTACATACACAATGGCGACTTCATTATTATTAGATGGAGCATTATACCTTCTTTGGTCATCTAACGAAGAACGCGTAAAGAGTAGTTGAATATTCCGCATCTGGCCCCCGTGCTCTGCAACTATAGATTCTTCTTCCTCAACCGCTTCTTTCAACCTTTTGTATTGGAGAGCAGATGGACTTACACGACGGATGACATTATCAATAGTTTCCATTATATTTTGTTGACATCTAAGGTTAGACGGATGGCTCATACGTACCCTGACTGCTTCATCCGCATCGTAAACATATAGTTGCGCATATGCCGGCACCTCTCCATCACTCTGCAAACTTCTAGACGTTCTATGATATACTTCACCTGAAATTTTTAAACAATACGGGCCTACACCTGGTATGTCACTTATTTGCACTCCGAAAGATGCAAATGCATTAGCACAGTTGTACTGCACATTTAAAATAAGATGTCGCATTTCTTCCTTCAGCATACACTCTTTGCCTAGCATTTTTACGTTCCCGCTGGTCAGCATTCCTTCTATCACATTCCTCTTCTGTTATGTTTGACATTTCTTCTGGCATTTCTCTACGTCTGGCATTTCTTCTTTCATATTGTGAACTCGAATCGCATTATCAAATTGCCGGTTTGTGATGTTGTGTCTTCCATCGGAATTCTGAAAAATAATAATATTTATGTATAAATACGGAGAAAATGACACGTAAAATGACATTCGCGCCACGGGCTGTGAGTCTTTTGAGGTTATATGAGAGACGTTATGACGTTAATCTAAGGTTAAGTTCACTTTGCAGTTTAAATAAAATATAAAGCGTAATAAATGTTTAATAAATAAATGTTTTGAACGTTTATTGAAGCAAGATTAATGCAAAAACAATAAAAAGAAAAGCGTAAACGTATACTTACTGTCAATGTCATAAAACGTCATTCTGTGGTATGACCAGCACAAAAATTCGTTGACTGCAATTACGTTGGCTGTTTTGAATACACGGATTCCACGAAAATATTTAAAAAAATCTATAAATTCCGATATTTTAATTTTCGATAATTTGGATTTGGATGTTTTTTGATATCAGTTTGTTCGTATTCCTATATTTTTTAATCTTTTTAATGTACTCTAAAATGTTTTTTTTTAAACTGGCAACAGAAATTATCCAAATGCAGAAACGACATTGGTTGGAGTAATTAATATATAAATTCTTCTATTACTTATTTTTTATTATTTTATATATCTGTTAGCGTTAGTGATGGATATTGTAATATAGAGAAATGTGTACCTACTTTAGTACCTCACATTCTCAAACACTCATATTGACGGTCCCTACATAGATTCGGACATCTACCAAACAAGCGTTTTTAATTTTTCTGTACCAATACAGAAAATATACATTTAGGCATTACGAAATTGAAAAAATATATGTAGGTCTACTTTTTTCTCTAAAAAAACATACTTAAAATGGACAAAAATGCTCGTTATGTACGTAAAGCCAAACATCAATCAGCTCTCCTGTAAAAGTGCTTTTTATCTTAGTTTACGTAGGAAGCGTCGAAACGGAACTTTAAAGTCTTACTGCTGTCGACCTTCTCAAGTTCTTAGTTTTGATAAAAAATCTTTATTAATTCACTTCAATATTTTATTCACATGGAAGGGTATAAAAAAATTATCTCCTCGATACGTGAAGTGGTGCAGAACTGTTCTAAGTAGTTCTGAACCTGGCTATTGAAATAATCACGACACATCTCTAATGCGTCTCAGAGGACTGGCGCCCTGACATGTTTGCCCATTGCCCCTAGCATAGATAAGATAATATTTATAATAGCCCCTAGCCAAGCTGATGATGTGTTGCCAGGTTTTCCTCGGTTTATCCAACGCTGATTGGGACATGGCTTTGCTCATTTTAATTTCGGCTTCACGTCCTCTAGTGATAGAAATTAAAGATTCCAAGGTATAAATAGGTCTTTAAGTTTAGTTTAGGTTTAACTTATTATTTAACGAATCTCATCAAATTATTTTGCATTCTTCCAATTGCGTGAGTTCAAATTTAATAGTAGGTACTCCAAAGTTGCATTTTCGTGTTCATCTAGAAGCCCAATCTACGACATTTTTACGTGCACTAAAAAACATTGTCCCACGCTTGCTTGTATTGTGACCGTGACTTTTCGAACCAAATTTGGTAGCCGCCGAGAGCTACAGGTGACGCAAAACTACCGTTATGGTTTGAATGTTTAATAACTTTTTTATTAAATGGTTAATTATTATTATTATTTTGTTATATAGTATATTAATGGGGAATATTTTTGGCTTAAGTGAAAAATTATATCCCACAAATTATATCCTTGCAGCTTCTGACCTGGAGAGCTGGCACTAAGCCGAGATGAGTGGAGGAAGACTCTTGAGGAGGCTGTAGAGCCAAGAGTGATGATGATGATGAGAATACATTTTAAGAGCTATAACGCACTCACCCGCGCACCGCGGCGGTTAGCGGGCGCGGGCCGCGCGTTGGCTCGCGGGTCCCGCCGCGGTTCTCGGTCGGTCGCTCGTACAGTTCAGGTCTCGAAATGAATGTGTCGTCAGTAGAAGCTGTGGCTATTTGGCTCTTGAACAGGTTGATAGTGAAAAAGCAAAATGAAAAACGTCGCAAACGAAAACCGTCATACTGGGTCCATCCTTTGCTACAACAAAGAAATACAAATGGAGCGTTCGTAATATTTTACTGAGATCTGAAAAAATTTGTTTTTCAACAAAAGTTTTTTTTACTATACAAGGATGTCTATAGTTTTCTTCGACAAATTACTAAACAAAATTAAAGAAGTGACCTCAAACATTCCTCCAAAGATATAAACTATTTCTTCCCACATTTTATTTTTAAAATGCGATCAATTTACTCCTTAGATTTCATGTTCCACAAATCTGGGCAGTTTAATATTTCAATTAAAATATAATTATCCGCATCGAAATCCATTTTTATGAACGCAAAACTCTGTCTGAATGAAAAAACCGCGCGAGAATACGGTGCCGTGCGGTGTCTCCCATACAAGTGTGTACAACTCGACAACCGCGCGGGATTCGAGGTCTCCGCGCCCGACAGCGGCTCCCGCGCGGTGTGGCGGGAGCCGGTGCGTAGTCTGCCATACATCGCCGTACAAACAGACAACCGCGCAATCACCACCCGCCGCGGTGCGCGGGTAGTGCGTTGTCCACCTAAGGCCCGGTTGTTTCAAGTTCGATCAAAGTAAGCGGTCGATAAAAGCATAGATTTTTACGAAAACGGATCGTCTGATTGGTGGAGAACTTAAAAATCTATGCTTTAAAAGAACGCTTACTTTAATCCAACTTGAAACAACCGGCCCTTATTTGCACAAAAGCCTACTCTCATTCTTGAGCCTGAGTGCTTCAGCCTCTCTTATCATATCGATTGTTTCAAAATCATTAAGGGTAGTTATTGTTTACATTAATGTAAAAAAAAGTATTTAAAGAATAGATTCGCAGATATAAGCCAAAATATATCAAAGTTACAACATCCGCACGATTGACACCAGACGCGCAACATATATACAAAATCAGAAGCGTTGGATGTTGGAAGTGTGCGTCTTCGCTGTGATGGCACTTGCTGGACTGGGCATTGATTTGAATACAAACAATGATTTTTTTCCATCGCGCGCACTTCCCCGGCGTCTAGTTTCCTGTTACGCATTTCCGTCCATTTTCACGAAATCACTCCAACAGGTTGTAGGAAAGCGAGAGGAAAGATGTAACACATCAAAAATATACAAACAACGTGAATTTTCTTTGTTTATTTTCAAATTACAATACAAATTGTGTGACCGCACAATCTGTTGAGGTTCCTGCAATATGTTGCCACCTTCGGTATAAGAAACTTAACTTACTCCTACTTGCATGGAAGACTTCTCAGACGTACGAAGCTTTACGGACTTCAACAGAATAGGAGTCGGGCAGCCTTTCGTAGACCAAAAACGGAGCATTTTCCAGAGAGCTTCAGAACATCTGTAACTTCTGCGCAGAAAAAATAGGTTGGGGCGTGTCGGAGCATAGATATGTTGCAAAGCTAAGGTTTCCTAGACTAGCAAACAGATACGAGCAACTTGACGTTTTTGCCACCAACTTTATAATATTCAAACATATCATAAAAGGTGTGTTGAAATTTAATAGTATTTGTCAGATTGCATTTAAATAAATGGACTGTATTTCAGTTATTGATGGGGTAAGATAACTAACTTTTATGTAATATTTTTATTATATTATGCTTTTCTTAGCTTGTTCTATTGCTTTTTACTTTATTTTATATTTATCTTTTTGTATTGTACTACTGCTATTTATTTGCTTTTCATTTTGTTATTTTTTTTCTTGATCGTATTTTTTCGGGCAATTATATAATAATCATTTTAAGTATTCATTCATTAAATGTACACATTACCTTATTGTTTGTAAAAGTCCTGTAGCGCGTTAATAAATAAACAAGTAAAAACAGTATATATATTTCTGGGGAACAAGTTTTGTGTTTGGTGCAAGAAAGCAACACAGGGGTGCATAATGTCTCCATCCCTGCTCAGCTTGCATAAGAATAATTATGTGAAAGAACTGGAGTGTATGAATATAGGAGGGGAAATGAGTTATTTGTTTGTTTGCTGTTTACTACACGCGGATTATTAATGGCGCATTAACTCCTGTGTGTCGGTGATGTAACGTAGGTCTACATGTCATAGAAAATATGAAATATCTACCTTATTTACGAAAACTAAAACGTCACATTTTTTGTAATCATCGAATAGACATTTTCACACCAAAATGACTAAATTAAACTGTTACGAATGAAATAAAAAATATTACTCTCGTATTTTCGGCCAGTGTGTAAGAGAGCAGAATATTGCACATCGCAGTTAAATCGGGCAAGAGCACGACGATACCGCACATTTCATGTAGGACAGAGATGGCGGTTGCTTGGGTTTCGGTGAAAGCGAAAACAATATCGAAAGAGTACGGTGGAGTCGCGTAACACGTGTTAGACAAAGACGGACTGCAGGCGACTGAGGCGACCTGGCGACCGCATCGTTGAATTCAGTTGGTAATGATGCATCAGCGTGAGCGCATGCAAATTCGATATGCCATGATTTTATGATAATTTACTAAAATAATGCAAATGTGTATGTTTACCTTTCATAATTATATAAAGGGACCTTTAAAAAGTAACGCTGTGTTACACCACCGTCCCCGAAAGTATTTTTTAGCAGTCTTTTAAGAATTAAAGGCAAATAGCGAACAAGACTTACAGAGTCTACTAAGCAGAATATATGATGATTGTAAAGAAAGTAAGTAAGTTTTAAATGTCAACAAGTAAAAAATGATGGTATTGGAGAGGAAGACAATAAAACAGCCTGTGAGCAGGCAACCAAGGTTTGGAACAAGTAGAAGAGTTTGTATTTTTGTGAAGCCGAATTTTTTTCTGAATTTCAATTCAATGAGGAGATATAAAGTATTTACAATGAGCCCAACATAATACAACTTATCAAAATAGGGAGGCTGCAATGGGCGGGGCACGTAAAAAAATGAGTGAAGAGAATGCCCAAAAAAATCTCTACACAAAGCCCCAAGGTAGACGCAGCGATGGTGACCCAAACTCCAATGGCTGCATGGAGTGCAGCAAGACTTGAAAACCAAAAGCATCGGGAATTGAAGGAGTACATGTCAAGATAAAGAAAGATGCAGAGGAATGTTGGAGGAAGCCAAGGCCCACAGTGGGCTGTGGAGCCACTAATATAAGAAAAAAACGACCGAGCCTTACAGTAGTCGCAAATGATGTGTAACATTTGACATATCACAATTAAACATGTCAATTGAGCAGTAACAGAAATGAACATCCAAATTAAAAAAAGCTAATACCTATACATTTATTAATTAGTAAATGAAAGTAAAGAAAATGTATGTGCATTTATTTGTTATTGCATTTGCCGCACTAGATTGGTACCGTATATTTACACTCATTTTTATAAAGTCAATTATGTTTTTATTTATTTTCATAGATGTCGGTAGTATGCCACCATACATGTGTATTGTGTGAAAACTTTGAATACCTAAATATTTAAAAGTAATCACATAAATTAAATTAAATTTGAAAATGTAAATCATTAAGGGTAGTTATTATTTACGTTAATGTAAAAAAAAGTATTTAAAGAATAGATTCGCAGATATAAGCCAAAATATATCAAAGTAACAACATTCGCCGCGATGGCACTTGCTGGACTGGACATTGATTTGTTTATAAACGATAATTTTTTTCAATCGCACGCGCTCATTGTTCAAATGATATTGCGCGCGTTTCCCCGGCGTCTAGTTTCCTGTTAAGCGTTTCCGTCCATTTTCACTAAATCACTCCAACAGGAATGCGAGAGGAAAGATGTAACACATCAAAAATATACAAACAACGTGAATTGTCTTTATTTATTTTCAAATTACAATGCAAATACAAAAATCATATCCAATAAAATTACCGATCACCACACAGTGAGTAAAATATAGCCGCATTCGTGTGTGTAAACATTGACGCATACATGACCCCTGTAGGGTCGCCAACCGTACACTTAAATAGAGTATTGTACTCTATATCATGTAGGCGTACTCTATAACACTAATAGAGGGCGCTAAAATACTATTTTTTTACACAACGTTTACTATACTAGTGCCAGTCACGCATATATGATGCATACCTATTATCGTAACCAAAAAAGTCGACTACATATTTACTTATAATATGCTGGTATTCCCAAGTTGGGAAACCTACTCCCCAATCCACACTCAGACGTTTCTGAACGCAGCCACTAATGTCAATCTGTTATGTCAATGTCACAAGTTGTTTTGACGTTACGTTTATTTTTTCGCAAGAAAAAGTGAACTTAGAGTTAGGATGTTTGGAGTCATACAATTATTTAAAAAACAATGAAAAATTGTTATGCGCTGCAAAAAGTAACAAAATATACCTTTTCAAAAATTGGATATAAATGATACTCTTTTTTATGAGTCCGTACTCTTTATTTACCTCCTTTGCAATCAGGTATAGTCTGTTTCAGACTATTCCTTCTAATAAAAGTTGGCAAACCTAGGCCCATGTAACATAACACTTGGGGTAGGTACTCGGGACCACGGGTTGAACAGGTGGGAGCAGAGATCGGGGTTCCACAATTTAAATTCCACGATGCGTCAAGAAGGATGCGTCGGAAATTCCACGATGCGTCAAGAAGGATGCGTCGGAAATTCCACGATGCGTCAAGAAGGATGCGTCGGAAATTCCACGATGCGTCAAGAAGGACGCGTCGGCCGGCAAGGCGTGGAGTCGCGCAAGAAAATTATTATAAATTATGTATTACCGTATGTATTATCAGGAGGACGATCTTTACCCGCGGAGGTGGAGGTCAAATGAAATTGCGCGCGCTTCCCCGGCCCTACACCATAAATGTATTAACGAATTAAGTTCCTAAACATGCCCACGAATATATTATATCGCCTTACAAATTGAAAAACATTTTAACCACTTCAGTTGATTTGAAACAACATTTTTCGTCAACAGATGTTTTTAAATGGTTTCGTTTACGATTAGAATCCATTAAGGCCATTATTTTTTTTTGACAAAATCTATATATCTCGATATATTAAAAATATATCTCGATATATTAAAAAAAAAGTAACCCATAAAAACCAAGTTTTTATTATACTCCCTTTCTTTGTAAAATATAACAACAATTAAATATGAATTAAAACATATAACATAACACTAAACTTACAGTGATTTAATATATTTCTAAAATATCAGATGTTTTGAGCTTTGATAAGACACTTCATTCTTTGAAGATTAAATTCTAAAAAATTTGTCAGTCAATTTAGATTTTCGACATTCGTAGTGAAGTACCTATTATGCATACCGACGGAGTAATTCAAATTTAGAAAATATTCCGTAATCAAACTTTTCTAATGATTCTAATTTGAAATAATCAATAAAATTTCTAAAAATCCGAAATTATACTATAATTCTTTATTTTTTTAACGAAAATTTGATAGATCTTTTTGATCGTCGCCACGAGTCTACTTGCCAAGTTTCAGCTCGATTGGATCACGGGAAAAGGGTCAAAAATCGATCCAAAGTTTTTGACGGCAAGCAAGCAGAAACCAGAGTTAATATAAAGGGAGTAAATAGGCAATATGTTTGTAAAACTGACATTTCTGAAGCCAGTCTGTCCAAATACGATATTTTTTGGGTGATAGTAGGTTTTTGATTTGATCCGCGCTGTCTAATTTTTCTCGGAAGGAAAAGAATTCTCTGTCATAAACATTAACCAACATATCGACCTTTCAACCTATCAAAAAAAATTATCGCTTGAACGTCGTAATTCTCACATATTTGTTTAAAAAAACACAATTATATCATTTAATAAACGGCTGTCAGATTTCATTGTTTATAAACGATGATTTTTCTGCCGCGCGTGATGCGCGCGCGCTCATTGCTCAAATGAAGTTATGCGCTCTTTCTCAGCGTCTTATTTCCTGTTACGCATTTACGTCTAATGCCTGCCACATATAACATAACACTATGTTATATGTGGCAGGCATCTTATTTTTGATGTGTAACACATCAAAAATAAGATGAGAAAATATATTCTGATACCGGGAATTGAACATGAGCTCCCTGTGTGAGAGTCGGGTATTGTGGAAAAAATATTTATAAAGCCAGTATACCTAAATAAAATATATTGTACGCTCTGCAATAATCTATTATTTTAAGAACAAACGGTTCGCGTCTTTGCTAAGTCCTACATGCAGTCTGATTTTGAGGGGTCCCGCACATACGATGATGGTAACCTCCGCGGGTTTCCGCGTTCGAATTTTCTCGCCCGGGGTTTAAGCCCCGTTTGCGGCCGTTTAAGTACGTTTTTTAGCAGCGAATTCGAATAAAATTACGGACGTTACACGAAGTTACGGTGACAGACAGGCAAAGGGACGGACAAGCGACGAAATGATTATAATTGGGATATTAAAATGTAAATTATGTTTTTAGAGTGCAACTAATTACCTCTATGTATTACGAAGTAAACTTACTTTTTATAAACCAATTTGTAATAACTAAATATTCCAATTAATAATACTTGGTAGGGCGCTGGAGGAGAAATCAAAGCAATTTCACCGAATTTCTTATACCACGTAGAATCTCTCTTTTTAGATCCTTTCTTGTACCTGATTTATTTTATTTTTTATTCATTTATATCATTCCAAATTCGGTCAAAGCCTCGAGAGACTTGCAGAGAGGAACTGACTTAGCTAAAAAAGCTTAGTCCCCCCTTTCAATGCCGAGAGGTAGTGCGCCGTGCGACTCATCGCAAACCATAACAACATCAACCGGTTCTCTACATTTGGCTGGTAAACAATTGAAATCATGAAACAGCATACTGCCTCTATATGAAAAGTCATGAGTGAATAAGCCTTTTTAAATATAATTGAGTGTACGAATAGTTGCACTGCAAACGTGAAAAGGGGTGATCTGAAGTATGTCTACGCAAATGTACTTTAAGTGTGATTTTTGATTGCACGAATAGTTGCAGTGTGATCATGAAAACGGTTTCTCTCCAGCATGTGTAAGCAAATGCTTTTTTAAGCGTAATCTTCGATTGCACTTAAAGTTGCACAGTGAACATGAATAAGGCTTCTCTCCAGTATGCAAAAGCATATGATCTTTCATGCGTGATTTTTGAATACATGAATAATTGCACTCTGAACATGAGAATGGTTTCTCTCCAGAATGTGTAAGCACGTGTATTTTTAAGACTGAATTGAGTGTGCAGGAATAGTTACACTGTGAACATGAAAACGGTTTTTCTCCAGTATGCGAAAACATGTGACTTTTTAAACTTGATTTTTGAATGCAAGAATAGTTGCACTGTGAACATGAAAAAAGTTTCTCTCCAGAATGCGTAAATTCGTGTTTTTTTAAGCTTGATTTTTGATTGCTGAAATATTTGCACTGTGAACAAAAAAACAGTTTCTTTTCAGTGTGCTTAATCAAATGAACTCTTAAGTTAGATTCACGGTAACACGAATATTTACACTGAGAACACGAAAACATTTTCCTTTTAGTATGCTTAAGCAAGTGTCTCTTTAAGGTTGAATTTCGGTTGCTCGAATAGTTGCATTGTGAACATGAAAACGGTTTCTCTCCAGAATGCGTAAGCGAATGTACCTTTAAGTTTGATTTTAAATTACACGAATATTTGCACTGTGAACAGGAAAACAGTTTTTCTCCAACAGACGGACATGAATGTGATTTTAATTCCGATTTTTCATTGTACGAGTAACTACACTGCGAACACGAATACATTTTTTTACGCGAATGGGTCAACAAATGTCTTTTTAATGAAGAATTTCGATTGCACGAATAGGTGCACTGTGAACATGAAAACAGTTTTTCTCCAGCATGCGTGAGTGAATGTGCTTTCAAGTGTGATTTCTTATTGGACGAATAGTTGCACTGCGAACACGAAAACGCTTTCTTGTCAGCGGAAGTAGGCGAGTGCGTACTTGCGGATTTGGCGATGGAAACCGTCTCCAATTTTGGCAGCTTTGCAGGGATAGGTGGAAGGTCTGTTTTCGAGATAGATTCTTTTACTCCCGAGAGATCTGCAATGTAAAAAAAGGATTCGCATGAATAAAAATGTATTAATTTATTGTTTATTTATCGGTGCTGTGGTGGCCCGAGACACATACACACATACATCCGTGTAATGAGTACCACAGATGCTGACATCGAGTACGGCAGGCCGTTACCCTCGATACAGAGGTAGGACAATATAACGGGAGCGACGGCCGCGAACAAGACAAATGCTACGAATAGCTATCGCAAACCCAAACAGCGGACGCTGCAGATCGAAGCCACAACACGCAAGATACCGCGATTCCTTTGTCCACGACCAACTATATAAACGGTAATCTCCAGAGCAGATTATCTCACTTCCCCAGTGAGCGGCTCGTATAGCGGAAGCCCTCGCCGTCATACCTTCGAACGTCACGCTTTCACTTGTTACCTTTGTACCTACTGTATTATTTATCTCTTGTGCTTTTGCAATTCAATAAATTCTGTAAAACCATCGTGACTTTACATCATCAACACCAACATCATCCTAAACCGGAGGGCTCATCCACCGATGTACTCTTAGGTAGTCGTTATTACCCTACAATATACCCAGAGAGTCTATCTACCCTATGTGCAATCTAACCAGTAGTCCTGAAGTACACCGCGGCCCTCAGCATTCAGCAGGACATCGGCAGGGGTATACTTGGCTCAAAATAATACCAGTTCTTTTGTGACAGCAAACTGATTTTTTTGTTTCAAATCTTACAGACAAAGAAATGAAATACAAACGGTTGGCTCCCGATTATCCAGGGCAGTGGAGGTAAAAATAATAGCCTCTTTTAAAACTTTAAACATCAAATAAAATCTATCCTCCATACTTGCGTCAAGGATATGAAATACGAAACGAAAAAGCAAATACCTATATATTTATTAATTAGTTAACACAAGTAAAGAAAATGTATGTGCATTTATTTATTATTGAATTTTGCCGCGCTAGGTAGATACCGTATATCTACAAACGTATTTTGTTTAGAAATGTGTTTGGTCAATTATGTTTTTATTTATTTTCATAGATGGCAGTAGTGTGCCACCATACATATTGTATGAAAACTTTGAATAAATATTTAAAAATAATCACATAAATTACATAAGAGAATGTAAATCATTAAGGATAGTTATTGTTCACATGAATGTAAAAAAATATTAATTATATATTGGATAGTTTAGAACATATAAACCAAAATATATCAAAGTTACAACATCCACACGCTTGACACCAGACGCGCAACATATATACAAAATCAGAAGCATCGGCTGGTAGTGTACGTCTTCGCTGTGATGGCATTTGCTGGACATTGATTTGTTTATATAAGACGATTTTTAATCCATCGCGCGTGCTGCGCGTGCGGTCATTGGTTAGATGAAATTGCGCGCGTCTTATTTCCTGTTACGCATTTCCGTCCTTTTTCACGAAATCAATACCACAGATTGCAGGAAAGCGAGGGGAAAGATGTTACATATCAAAAACAATAATAAATTGATTATTATGCGCAGCCTTCCTGCATCTGCTCTAGCCGTTGTTGGAACTTAATTCTGGATTCGTAATAATAATAATGTTTATTCCAGCGTAACCAGGTTGTTAGTGCAAGACCTGGTCCCGATATATAGATTGTAAAATACGTATATTGAGGCACATGGAGGGAAAATATAAAAAAGGAAAAAAAGGAAGAAAAAGAGAAATAATTAAAATAATAAAGAAAGAAGTACAAAAGGGAAAAGAACAGCTATTAAATAGTTAAAATAAAATATACCATAAAAAATCGACAACAAATACACATACATGTATACAGGGTGTACCAGAGCTGGCAGCAGAAACTTGGCCGGTAGATTCCTGGCTATTTATGAATCTAAAATGTTCACGGAACCACGACCTAATATCAATAGTTATGGAGATACGCAATATGAAAGTTTGCATTTTTTTTCAATATTTCTGACTTATTTTTTGCAAAAAGTTGAACTATCATTACAGTAACTTATATCGATTATGAACAATTCACTTGCTTCAATACAACTTAAATAAAATGATTAAAACCTTGTAAAAAAATACTTTTTCAATTTTTGCAAGGATTTTATCATTTTATTCAAAGTTACTGTAATGATAGTTCAACTTTATGCAAAAAATAAGTAAGAAATATTGAAAAAAAATACAAACTTTGATATTGCGTATCTCCATACCTATTGATATTAGGTCATGGTTGCTTGAACATTTTAGACTCACAACATAGTCAGGAATCTACCGGCCAAGTTTCTGCTGCTATCTCTGGTACTCCCTGTATACCAATTTCAAAGATCTTAAATCTATAATCAATACCAATAAAAATTCTAAAATAATAGTAATAGTACGGAGTGCTTCATGTCTGTCATTGCTACACTACCGCTCGTTACGGTTATGGAATTGTGTAAATGTAACTATTCTGCATACGATGCCATTCTTTAATCAGGGATCCAGACCTCCATGACAGCGCCGCCTGCAGCAGAGAGTTGGTGCTGTGCTCCAGCCTCAGCCTGAGGCCAGCAACACGATGGCTCAGGAGAGGGACGATCCGTGAACTCGGCCTTCGGCAAACATTGTGGAAGCGCTGCAATAATACTAATCCGATAAGCCGAAGCTGGAGTCTGCCTGCCTGTCAGGCCTTGGCTCCATGTCACTCAAGCACCTTGAAACAAAGGTGCATTTTCGATAAAACACGCGTATTTGAATCAGAATCATGGAAATGTTGTATCTTTAAAACTGTTCTATAACAATATTCATCATCATCATTCTTGGCACTTCAACCCTTGGTGGGTCTTGGCTTCCTCAATAATTTTCCTCCACTCATCTCGGTCTAGTGCCAGCTCTCTCTAGTACCAAAGCTCTAAGGCAGAGATGTCTTTGAGGACGTTGTCACTCCATCTTAATTTCGGCCTTCCTAAGCTCCTTCGCCCTATTGGCCTTGAGTTCACCAGGGACTTTGAAGCTTGATGCTCGGACATTCTCTCCACATGACCCAGCCACCGAAGTCTTCCCAGTTTTATAATTTTTAAGACGTTTGGCTCCTTAAATAGAGTATAGAACTCATTGTTGTAACGTCTGCGCCAAAGTCCATTTTCTAGAACCGGTCCGAAGATACGCCTCAAAATTTTCCTTTCAAAAACGTCCAGTGCTCACTCATTTCTTTTAGTTAGTACCCACGTCTCAGCTGCGTACGTGAGCACTGGCCTAATAAACGTTTTGTACACTAATATCGTGGTGTTTCTGGACAGCAGTCTGGATTTTATCTGCTTTTGTAGGCGGAAAAAACAGCGATTTGCGCTCACTATGCGCTTCTTATAACATTATTATATTCATATAACATATTATTATTATTAGTTCAATAAAATATTAAAATAAAATAACATTATTATTATTATTTTAATATTTTATTGAACTAAAAATAGATAAAAATAATAATAGAAGGGTATTGAACATAATATAAGAAGATAAATGGTAACAGATAACTTTCTGGTTATAAGATCGTCTGGCAATGCGAGCAGCAGCGATGGGCTCTCATCCTGCACGCGCGGTGGATTAAACAAATGCCCAGCAAGAGCCATCACAGCGAAGACGCACACTACCAGCCGATGCTTCTGATTTTGTATATATGTTGCGCGTCTGGTGTCAAGCGTGTGGATGTTGTAACTTTGATATATTTTGATTTGTATGTTCTAAACCAGGTATGGCGAACCCAGGGCACGTGTGCCATAGGTGGCACGTTTGAGAATTTGGAAGGCACGCGAACGATTTGAAAATAATTAAAAGCGATCAATTAACGATCATAATTAATAAATATGCAGAAGAAGGAATAATGCTTCAAGTTTGTGTTTGCTGGGGTATTATGCCGTGTTATTACGACCTTTCGGGCCGACGTTTCGGATCCCATTGCAGGGTCCATCATCAGGGCTGATGTGTTGAAGGAATAATGAAACATTGGAACGCTATTCCAGAAATATTTAGCGATTTAAAGAAACTAGCGAAAGAACTATTATCAATTTTCTCTTCTACGTTGCTTGGGAGTCATTATTTTCAAAAATGAATTTCATAAAATGTAATTCAAGAAAAAGAATGACTGATGAATCCAGTTGGTCGTGTGTGTTACTAAAAGTGACGAAATATGAACCAGATATTAAGAATTTGTCATCGAATGTAGAACAGAAAAAATCCCATTGATTAATAACTAAGGTGTATGTTTATTTATTGATTACGACTTTATTTTTAAGAAACTATATTGTAATATTTAAGCTTGTAAATAAAATTCAGAAAAAACATTTTTTCTATTTTGTTAATTTTTTCACTGTTTGGGCACGCCACACAATCGAGAAATAATATTTGAGGATTGTTGGCACGCGGACCCAAAAAGGTCCGCCACACCTGTTCTAAACTATCCAATAAATACTTAATATTTTTTTACATTCATGTACACAATAACTACTCTTAACTATTTACACCCTCAAATGTTATGTAAGTTATGTGATTATTTTTTAATATTTATTCAAAGCTTTCATACAATATGTATGGCGGCACACTACCGCCATCTATGAAAATAAATAAAAACATATAATTGACCAAACAATGAGAGTAAATAAACTTATATGCGCGACATAGCACTCTGATTTGATAACTGTAACAGTTAATCCTATCAAAAGTATGTTTTTATTGCAATTCCATAAATATTTTACTATACTAATATTGTTAAAATTTATTAAAAATATAATAACACTTTGAATTTGGTTGCTTAAAGCAATTTAAATGTATTTCCAAAAGTCTGGGAATAATCCAAGAATATGGTCGGGGTTGTTCATGCTTTGAAAATAGGTATTTCACTATATAATTATATAATCCTGTTAATTTGATCTAACTAAAATAATCGTAATCTAAATTAAACAAACCAAACCTAATAACCTAACCTAACCTCATATATTGCCTATGAAATATCAAAATTTTTCGAAACTTTAAAGTGTAATATCTTATTTAATACTTACTTTTTAAACATAAATTATCTTTCATTTTGTTATTAGCACATTCAATAATATAGTGAAATAATCATTTTCGTTGTATATGCAATGGGACCATTATCTTGGATTTAGCCGATTTTTATGTTCTCTCCGTTCTCCAGCGCATAAAAAGCGAGGGCACTTTTGTAAATTGAGTGATTAAATGTCAAATAGCTATCAACTCACTAAGTTGTAGATCGCCATTGCCAGAAGGGTCCAATTGCTCAATTTTGATCCAAACTGCTTCTGTATGCAGATCGCCGCCGCCTCCCCCAGTGGAAGTTACCGGTTCAGCTTTGATGGCGACCGCTGCTGAATCAGCGATTTCCTTCTTGACATCGAGGTGTGAAACATCCACCTCACCGTACGAGATTTCGCCGCCGGCCGTTTCACCGTCGCTCTCGGCGGCAGACCCGGGTTCGGACTTGACTGCAACATCCATGGCGTAAATTAGTAAATAGTAGAAGTTAATTAGGTACGCCTGTGTGCTTAACAACACTAAATAATCTTTCGATGGCTCTTCGAATGCTCCAATGTCAAACGCTGGAAAGCGTAGACAAATTTTCGCCAACGTGATGATCTCTGACAGGTGAATTATATGCACGCGATAATAGTACTTAAAGCAAGTATTTTGTTTTCACACTTATCTCTCTTTGGGATTGTTCGCTAGAACCAAAACTGATATAAGTTTTTTCTTATCTTGTAACAATTTCTTGTTGTAACTAGGTTTCCTTTTGACGTTATGTTTAAAATTGACTTTCTTTTATGCAAATTCAGACAAAAAAAACTGATACACAAATGTCCCATGTGTGACCTCTGATCGCGTTCATATTTATTCATTTTTTAACATAATTTATGGCATCTAGATGCAAAAGCGCCCCAAAAATCATATGGATAGAGGCTAGCAATGCGCGATTACGTATTCGATTATTTAAATGTTTCGAATAATTTGGTCATTAAAATCATTCTTAATTAAATTAATATCAATTTAGCACTTGGGTTCGCCGCGTAACGTGACGCCGGACAAAGCCGAGTACTAAATTACTAAAATAATAAATTAGTTACTAATCTATATGCATATGCCGCGGTCAGCGATACAATTATTATTTGTTAGATATTGAATTTTCGGTGTTCAGAGGGAGTTACAGGTTATGTTTGATAGCATAATCATAATAATTCTTGATTTATGGAACAATTCATTTAAAGCAATTTCTTTTATTCATAGCTTGGTGATGTGCAATTCAAAACATTATTTATGAGTTTAAAGCCGCAATATAGCTATACATAGTAGATATTGTTCATTAACGGTTTGAAAAATTAAAAGAATAATACAAATGAAAAATTATAGAAATGTGTTTTTTTTTAAGAATAGCAATTTTAAAAAATATGTAAAAATTTAATTATTTGGCTTTGAATATCGAAATACTTATAAATATTTTTTGAGGACAGTAAAAATAATTACATTTAATCTAATCCGATGTGCATTATTTAGATCATTTAAAATAATATAATAACCCCCATATGAATAAAATTAATTGAAATATCTGAAGAATCACAAAAATAATCTATGCCATGAGTCAAAAATACTCAAGCAACTATGACCTGTATAATAATAATAACGGAGATAACCTTTGAAAAAAATATTTTTTAATCTCTTTTCAAAAGTTTTTAAATATTGTAGTTTATTAACGTTGCAGATTATAGCATACTATTATATATTTTTTTAAGAGTCTAATATAATCATTGCAATTTGTCCGATTTGATTATTGGTATTTGTAAAAACAAAAAGTTTACTCAATCTTATTTCTAGGAATGCTCCGGTTTACATTAATTTATGCAAAAACATACCCCGGTTTTCATACAACCTTTGAAAAATATATTTTATTATATAGTTTATTGCAGACATAGTATAGGAGTACTATCATTTTTTAAGTAAATTCTCATTTATTTTGGCGCAAAAATAATCGATAACGATATCTCGTTAATCGATTACTAAGCATTTTACTATGGAAATATCTCGTAATCGCGCATCGCTCCCGGCTAATAATTAATTTGAGAAGACCGATAATTAAACAGTTATCTCTTTTTAACCGTACTTCCTACTCTCGAAATATTTACAATCTATATGACGTTGACATAATCGTGATTACCTACTTATGACGGTCCAATTCGCGTTTTTCTCGAAATTTCGTTCTTCTCTAAATTCTTGGACACATGCGTGGCCGCTCGACCTTTTTTTTCTGAGTCGGCAAAAACAGATGTGGGTATACGCCACATTCCTGGTTTTGCCGCCTTATTTAATAATTATATTTAGGCCGTAGAATAAGTTATGATAATAATATTGTTACTTTAGAATAAGATTTTTTATTTATTTATTTAATTAATACACGGTACAACGTACCATTAAAGAAACAATATATATAAACATGTTTAGATTGATAGGTAATAATAAAAAAGGAGATAAGGTATAATTCTATCAAAAACAATTAATAAAGTGATATATAAAGAAAAATAAAACATTACTTAACATAAAGTATAACAAAATTACATCAAATGAAATAATAGTTATCAAATCAAATATGAAAGTCAACAATCAATAAAACTACAACAAATTAAAATAATTATAACTGAAATTCAAGAAGCAACAAAATTACAACAAAATGAAATAATTGTAAACAAATCAAATCTAAAAATCAAGAAGCAATAAAAATGACAGTAAAATAAAATGAAATGTAAAATTCAAAAATCTAAAAACAAGAGATGGACATGACATCAATAACCAATTATAAACGACCGAATTCGTCCAGAAGAGCTTTCTTGTAGGCGGCTAGTGTTTCCGAAAAAACATCCGATAGGTAGCCATACTCGTTTCCTAACCTATGGAGCCTTCTAATAGGTGAGCTATAGAGATAATTTACACTAACATTGTCACAATGAAACGATATACTTTGTCTAGTGCTCCTGGAAGGGATGTGATAAAAAATTAGCCGCGTTAGTTCTAAACTGTTGTAATAATTATTTACGATTTTATACAGTAATACGAGGTCAGCAATTTTCCTTCTATCGGATAATCTATTTAGTTTAATTAGAGACAATAGAAAATTTCATTGTTTTGTAAATATTTTTTATGACTTAGTATAAGAGAACGCAAGCGGTGAGATCGGACATTATCCACAGTTGGCAGTCAGCGGCGTGTCCGACCCAGCACAGGTGTGGAGGGGGCGCGGGAAGAGGTTTTCCATAAAGGGAAAATATACATATGCGGCGCAAGCAACGGCCCGTAGGCTGTTCGTGCCGATCTTCCCCCGAAGACGAATCTCTCGCCTCGGGAGGCCGCTTGTCTGGGTGGCCGTCATTTTTACCGCGTCAGACTGACGCCACCAGCAGCGAAGGAGAAGCTGCAAGAAGCCACGGCCACCACGCCTCAGCAGTGACCGGTTCCCCAGCGAGAGGTTCCCGTGGGATGCCAGATGCCTCCCGACGACGATCGGCGGGACAGCGCGCGTGGCCTGGAACAGGAGCCATGGCCACCGCGCCTCCGGCTAGATGCCTTCAGCCAACCGCGGATCCCGCGACCGAACGCGCGAGCGCGAGCGACCTGGACCACGTGCGCTTCCTGTGCGGCTTGCCACCGGCGGCATCCACGACCGCGGCCACGAGAGCCGCGAATAGCGACTACGACGTGTGTTTTCTTTGTGAACGATATATTTTTTTGTTGTGATATGTGACAATGACACGATTAACCCATGTGGGGATCGATCTACTTGTGTTTAGGCTTAGTTTTTACGTTAGTAATAATTTATTTTGTTCATTAAAATTAAGTGAAAATTGTGACTATGGTAAATAAATGTGTAAACATGTAAATTGAATTGTTTTTAAAATTCCCGCCCCTTTCTCTGACAACGCATTTTCATTGGTGGGCGAAGACGCGAAGAGACGCGTGCGAATCGGAGTGATTCCCGCCGTATCAATGTCCTATCAAATTCATTTGACATTACGTTCAGATTAGGCGTCACATATGTGTTGAAAGTGCACGCTCAAATCCACCCAATACCCCGAATTTGAGACTTGCAGAATGAATGTCCAGCCTTAATCTATGAGTGTAAACTCTATGGTTAAATTATTAAAGACCTATTGTCGCTTAGATGTCAGTCAGCAATCAGAGATCAGCAGATGAAAACGTCTGCGTTATTTTATCTATGCTTTTCTGGATTTGACATTAGAATAATCGCGAGCCACCGACAGAATATCTAGTTTTTTTTTTAAATATACAAGTACATTAAGCTTCTCCGATAGAGCAGCATGGATGTTGCAGTCAAGTCTGAGCCCAGGTCTCCCGCCGGGAGCGACGGTGAAGCAGACGGCGGCCAAGTCCTGTACAGTGAGGTGGAAGTGTCACACCTCGATATCAAGAAGGAAATCGCTGATTCAGAAACAGTCACTATCAAAGCTGAACCAGGAACATCCACTGAGAGAGGCGATGGTATTCTGCATACAGAAGCAGTTTGGATCAAAATGGAGCATCTGGACGCTTCTAGAAATGATGACCTACAAACTAGTGAGTTGATTGAGATAAAAGCAGAATACGCTTCTGAGAGTTATTTTTAATATTAATATATTTTCCGGTATGATTGAGAACCCTGATTCCAAAAATGTCATACCCCGCTCGCTAGTAACAAACGAGTAATTACAAATTAAAAAATCGTAAGTGTTTTTAAGGTTAAAATGTTTGACATTTAAACCCTTAAAATACGGCTATTTTATCTATACCTCCAAAACGCGAACCATAGACAGCGTAATATTTTACTCAAAGATAAAAGAGAATTATTGTAAATGGGAAGCATAGAAAGTTTTTTTTTTTTTAAATGAGTGTTTTGTAAGAAAATCATTTATAATTAAAAGCAAAAGGTTATCAAACTCATAAAAACAGTGATACGGGATTCAAGAGGGCTAAGTTAAAGTCAGATAAGGGGTCCCATGTTATTGGACCGTTTATATGCATAGAAGTTAATATCCCTAACCTAACTAACTAAACCAAACTAACCTTACCTTACCTAACTAAACCTAACTAACCTAGCCTTACCTAACTAACTTAATCTCATTAAAACTTAAGACACTTCAAATGAAGCCTTGTACAAAAATCTTCCCACTTCCCACTAAGCGGGTCATTCACTATCCTACATGACAGTCCGACGGCCAGGATAGTGAATGGCTCGCTTCATATTTCTTTATGATTCAAATAGTTATCCATAGATACGTGTGTGGGGTCAACGATCCGTTTCCTCACACTCCATAACCACGACTGAAGACGACAGTTCTCACGGGAAAATACAATCGCCGATAACGCCCAGCAACACTTGTATGAAAAAATGCTGAAATCGAGCTTTACGCGCAGAAGAAGCAGACGGAGTGAGGTTAAAATATGATGATGAAACAAGATACACTTAGTCATCAGAAATGCAAAATGCTGACGCGATAGTTTCTACGCTCGCGAATTTCGCTGATGGCACAAATCTCACCGCAGATAAATTATAATACTATTTGGATAATTTATATAGCGCCGTTTTCACGAATACTCACCTCAAGGGCGCTTGAGGAATAAAGGAACCCAAATATGCCGAAGGGCTCTTTATCACTCTACATCAAAATCTGGATATAAAAGACGTCGCAACGAAGTCGCAAATCAGTTCGTTCCTTCGCCGTAAAACGACGTAACTCTGCCCGACCGCTACGTAGCGCGTCTCTCTCTACGCCATACGACCGATCTCCGACATCTACAACACCTCTACGCCGCTCGTCTCATTATCCACTACATATCCGATCCACAGTCGCGACAACGCTATCATCATCATCGCTTCACTGCCCTCGCAGCATACCTCGGCGGTCCAGTGCATACAGCTTGCGATACCATCATCATCATCATCAAACTCACCGCGACCCGCCAACTACATCCCCCCTCCCAGCATCTCCAGCTTCACGACACCGGTGTCCGTACTCTAACGACAGCACTTCGCCCCGTTCTACCACAACGCTCGAAGGACACAGGGACCCCGTTTCAGCGACCTGAAGCAGCACAGTGAATGGTATCCACCGCTTACCCAGGACCGTTCTAAGAGCAAAAGCTTCCATATCGGTCCTACTCAATCGTCTCCAGGTTGACATTTTTTTTCTACTAATAAGCAGGACCGTGCTGCTCCGCACCGGTCGTAAAAACCATTGCGAAGCGGCACGGCCGCTGGATCAAAGCCATTCACCGTCCCAACCTATAGATACGTCTTTAATAGCAATAAACTGAACATACATATAACAATTAATAGCAGATATGCCACCATAAACAGATACGAATACCAATAAAACAAAGCAAAAGCAATCGAAGCAAAGAAAAAGTATATAAAACATTGATACATATTTAAAAGAAGACGAATCCCACAGGAGGCGGCAGTGGATGGCTCAAGTCAGACTGGCAACCCCGTAACTGGGAAAATTAAACACATAAAAAAAAACAGTGTGATATCCGACTAGGAAGGCACAGGACCGGCAGATAATCACTCAGTGCAAGAGCAACATATTATTACAACATGAACAGAACTAACTAGAACTAGAGTTAACTAGAACCCCTCAGAAATTCCCAACGAGTCACCCGCACGAGAGTGAACTGTCCGAAGCATCCGAAGTTCGTCGCATTCATTACGAGGACATCGTTACATGGACGTCCTGCTTCATTTATCCGAAAGTCAGTCAAGCTTTCAAGCGTATCTACTTTTGCATCGTTTATAATCGCACAATCCCAGAGGATATGTTCCGCCGTCTGAGCCACCCGACCACAAGTACACCAAGGGTCAGCAGCGAGTCCTAGATCAAACAACTTCGACCTGAACTCCCCGTGACCCGAACCCTGTGACCCGAACCTGTCACTTGAAGCAGCACCGCTGACGACCGCGTTATTGAGGTTGAGCGGTAAAACGCACACTGTACCCCGCCATATATAAATAAACAACGTAAAACTGACCGCAGCTTTATTTTCTGTCAGCTGTTTCCTGTACCACATTTACAGTAATGGGGATCGTCGGACACCGCGTCCTCTACATTTGGTGACACCCGACGTGAGCGAATTACGCTATCTTCTGAAACGACACAGCATCATACTTAGGCCCGGTTGTTTCAAGTTCGATCAAAGTAAGCGGTCGATCAAAGCATAGATTTTTACGAAAACGGATCGTCTGATTGGTGGAGAAAGTAATATCTATGCTTTAAAAGGCCGCTTACTTTAATCCAACTTGAAAAAACTGGCCCTTAAACGTGTAAAATACAGATAAAATGGCCGACCTGCCCAACATATTAAGGGAATAATTATGATTTTTAAAATGTAATTAGGTACCGTTTATTACTCTCTTATTATTTCTCTTTTTCTTCCTTTTTCTCCTTTTTATATTTTCTCTCCATGTACAATATAACATATGAGTCGTATATTTCCAGACACCACTAACTCCAAACCAAAGAAATTCACAGCAGGTCAAGTAATTTATACCTTATTGTGTGAGATGTTATTACCTACAATGTTAGTTTTTCTAGAAAGTTTGTTTACATTTATAACAAACTTTCTAGAAAAACTAACAGTGTAGGTAATAACATCTCACACAATAAGGTACAAATTACTTGATCTGCTGTATATTTTTTTGATATGGAGTTAGCGGTGTCTGGAAATATACGACTCATATATGTAATTTGCAATCTATATGGCGGACCAGGTCTTGCACTAACAACCTGGTTACGCTGGAATAAACACATTATTATTATTGCTTTTGGTTGGGGTTATTTTTGGAATCAGGGTTGCGGACATTTTTGGAATCAGGACACTCAATTATACTGGAAAATGTGTTGATTAATATTAAAAATAGTTGTCAGTAGCGTATTCTGCACTTAACCTGAGTAGATTTGATATCTAAGCTTTAATCAATGAATCTACAAAACAACTCCCGTCGGGTCAGTGGATATGAAGCAGAAACAGTCCTACTGTACTGAAGAATGGAGAGGATTTAGAGGATTAAGTCTTATTGAATATTGATTAGAATCATTTCATTTTCATAAAATAAAAACATAAATTTAGAAAAATTTTACATTAGGGAATAATAAAGCACCTCTAATAAATAACCAAATCAATATTCCAAGATTTGGAAACACCCACTTTAGACCCCGCCACCTCTCACTACCTCTCCCTCGTAGATTCCTGATCGTTCTATAGGCAAGTCAGTGCATGCTTGCCTTTGACAAGATTATGCATCACGCATGTGATAAATATCGGTGAAAGGTTAACAATACTATGGTTGTGGTGTATAGTGTTGTGAACATAGTAGTGTAGTGTTGGTCCCGACGAAGAGACGGGTAGGTCTCGAAGCCGGTAGGCCTTAAGTCTGGTAGTGGTTTATACTAATTTAACTTAAACTGTGTTATAATGTCTAAAAACAAAGTTAATGCTTTAAATATTATAAATATTGATAATATTAAAAACATAAATTTAGACTTTAATAGATAATTAAAAGAATGTTTGAACTGCAGAGCAAAAAAACCTTTTCATCGGATTTGTCATTACAACAATCAAATCACATTTCAACAGTGTGTGTTTTACATGTAAGTATGTGTTAGCATCTTCCTAGTGTTGTCAGGTCGCGGCGCCTGCTCTGCTGGGCCCCACGGGAGTTTAGTTAAATAAATCTTTCTTTTTCTTTCTGCTGCTTAACATTTTAAAATTCCACAAACACATCTATTTTTCGAAACACCCGTCTAACTAATCTATAATACACTTCAGAATTTAAAATTCTATTTACCTACATAATCTGATCTAACAAGGATCTAAAAAGTATAAAAAAAAATGAAGGAGCATGTATAAATAAATTAATTTCGAATGAATATCACTATACACTTCAATAGTACGATGGTTGTGGTGTATAGTGTTGTGAACATGGTAGTGTAGGACCTGACAAAGAGACGGATACGTCTCGAAACCGGTAGACCTAAAATCTGGCAGTGGTTTATATTAATTTAACTTACACTCTGGTCTAATGTCTAACACAAATTAATGCTTTAATTTTTAAAAATATTAATAATACAAAACACATAGTTCAGTCAGTTTTAATGAAATATAAAATACAAATTAAATAAAGTTAACCAAATTAAAGCGAAAGAAAATCTTCACTCAATGAATATTTGTAATGACGAATCATTTGAAATTAATTTACTGTCGTGCCTGTATAATATATTCAACCGAGAATTTTTATATAATTTACCCTAATTGGCAATGAAAACATATATTTTGCTTTTAGACATGATACATAGTTAATGAATTTACTACGAAAATTAACAAATATTTTATTCATACGACTAACTTTATTACATTGCAGATCTCTGTGAAAAACAAGATTCTGCGAGTCAGCCTCCATCTTCTCCTCGAAAGCTGCTAGAATTAGACACTGTTTTCACCGCCAAAACCACGAGTTCGTTTTCTTCCTCTGGAAAGAAAGCGTTGTCATGCCCATTAACTTGCAAGCAGCAAGATTCTTTAAGTATTCACAAACTGTCACATACAGGGGGAAAGCTATTTTCGTGTTCACAGTGCAATTATTCATGTAATAGTAAATGGTCCTTAAAGCAACATTCCTGTACGCACACTGGCGAAAAACCATTTTCATGTTTACAGTGCAACTATTCGTCTAACCGAAAATCAAACTTAAAGGCACATGTGCTTAAGCACACTGGAACGAAACTGTTTTCATGTTCACAGTGCAAATATTCGTGCAATAAGAAATCGGCCTTAAAAATACATGCGCGTACGCATTCTGGAGTGAAACCATTTTCATGTACGCAGTGCAACTATTCGTGCATTTCTATATCATACTTAAAAAGACACGCGATTTCGCATTCTGGAAAGAAACCATTTTCGTGTTTACAATGCAATTATTCGAGCAATCAAAAATCTAACTTAAAAGCACATTCGCGTACGCACACTAATGAAAAACCTCTTTCATGTGCACGGTGCAATTATTCGACAAACCATAAATCAAACTTAATAGATCATTTGCGTACACACACTGGTGAAAAACTATTTTCATGTTCGCAGTGCAACTATTCGTGCATTCAAAAATCAAACTTAAAAACGCATTCGCGCACACACACTGGTGAAAAAGTATTTTCATGCTCCGAGTGCAACTATTCGTTCATTCAAAGATCACACTTGAAATATCACATGCTTTCGCATACTGGAGAGAAACCGTTTAAATGTTCACAGTGCAACTATTCGTGCAATAGAAAATCGAACTTAAAAGCGCATTCGCGTATGCATACTGGAGAGAAACCGTTTTCATGTTCGCAGTGCGACTATTCGTGTACTCGAAAATTATCCTTTCAAAGACATTTGCTTATTCACTCATGAAATCATAGAGAATACAAGATTAATATGATCTAACTATGAACTGCAGTATACTGAGTAATTAAGGATGAAATTACCGAGGTGAGTCCAACGCCACAAAATTTGCTACGCTACCATAGTGAATCAGACAAATCCTTCGATTGAATAACGCTCCACTTTGCCGACCAACCACTTCTTCGCAACGCATTGTGGAGTTCAATGAATGGAACGCTGACCTCCGTTGCCGCCGGCCGAATTCTCCCCATGATGCGGGTCACGGTTCCGAGTACTTAGTTAAAGTATTGCATCGCGTGTGTGTCACGGTTTAAAAATCTAATGTTATTGGATTATATTATTGTCATTGTGCATTCAAAATTGTCACACAATTTTTGTCTTCTTCTTGTTTAAACCTGAGTGCATCCGAGATCTATAAGTAATACATCTATCTAAATTATCTAAGTATACATTAGTAAACAATTTAAGTATATCTATAGTTTAATAGTTTCATTGCATGGGATAAAAAGTTGTTTAATATTGTAAAATTAGTTGATAACCAATGTTCCATCAAAAATGACGGAACATTGGTTCGCGTCTTTGCTTATCCCTAGTATGTATTTATAGCATCTCTTTGGCGCTCCGCGGAGAGGCGGCCGTGTCAACATGCGTTAAACGGTCAGTTTGAGTTTGGTGGCCCGGGGTTAAAGACCTGTTTCTGGCCGTTTTTTGGAACGAAATTACGGGCCTTACAAGTTACGGGGCCAGACAGACGGATAGACGGACAGACAACGAAATTATTATGATTAATATTCCTTGAAATATTGCTGAAGGGAACGTTCCTTCTCCCAGTATGAATACATAGACCCATACCAGTGTTGCAAATAATGCACGGTGCAATAACAATGAAGCTGCTATTGAAAATTTAATTAAAACAAAAAACAAAATTAATTGCTCTCAGTGCAACAAAAAGTTAAACTCAAATGATTATTTCCTAAAACACATTTCTTGGAAGCAAGTTATGCACTTGGAATACGCAAATATTACACAAAATAACTTTCTGAAGCTCTCTAACAGAAACAAATAAATAGGGAAATGTCAGTTCTGTAAATAACCTATCAAAGCTAAAAATCAACTTAAAAATAAATCTGCAAATGCTGGTATTTCTAAATCACCTTCTCACATTACAGAGTTTAAAGAAATTCTTATTGATGTCACAGAAAAAATCAAGGAAAGAGTTTAAATGAAAATAATAACGAATTTAAATATTTTAAAACATCTATCGACTACTGTACGAATAAAGTGGATAACTTCCAAATAAAAATTTATAAATTGGAACATACAGTTCACGCATTCAATAATTACGAAATATAAATCTCATCACAATAAAACACAATTCGTCCACTTGAAGATAAGTCCAATTCGTTTAAATATTGAAATGAGAGGCTCTCCAATGAAAATTAATGAAAATATTCAAAACATGATTGAAAGAAAGATAAAAAATTGCGATTCGAACCATGAAACTAACCGAACTTTCTAGAACAATTATAGTTTTGCACACCGCAAATCGCCGGTCAGGGGGATGAATGGACTGTAAATTCGAAAAGGAAAGGACACGGACTGTCGAATCTTACCGTCAAATGTTTCCTCCTTGTCACTACTCTGATTTTGATTTACGATATACTATACTATACCGATTTCAACGCTGGAGGCGAAATGATTACTATTATACAAAGACAACAGACATACCCAAGCTTTGGATTATTACAAATGAAGAACAACTACCAAATATTAAGTGATACTTCACCCATCATAACATCCTTGTGTGATTTGTACCTCGCGCATTCTAGTCGTGTTGTAGTGTGGTCGTCTTAAACAGAATTAACTAACTGCACGCTAATTAAAATATATAAATATAATCGCGGGTTCGACTCTAACTCCAGACAAGCAAGTTAGTCCTATTTTCATAGCACAAGCGTTTAGCTTAGATTCCGTGTTCGCATCTCCATTTAAAAATATAAAAAATAATTGTCTGTCTGTCCCGTAACTTCCTAGAATTCGCGGCTAAAAAATGAAATTACACGGCTGGATAAAGACTCGAACCTCAGACGCGCGGACGGCAACGCGGCGACTAAGGGACATGGCCATCATCGCTTCTCACTGGTTCTCGCTTATACTGCTCACAGCAAGTCTTAGCTAAGACTCGAACCATTAATTTACGCCTTTTCATGGGTGTGTAAGGCTTAGTAATATAATAATGATAACATAATGCATAAAACTTGTCGACACTTTGTGCCTTTTATACTTTATTGAATAAAATTAATTATTGAGATAATAATAATTTAAAAATAAATTAAAAATCACATTGTTTATTTTTGTCAAATTATTTATTATTTTAACGACTGGCTGAAGAGTCCAATCCTGGATCCACAAGTCCTGGGAGAATGGGCGGCACTGTGCGCCGGGCAGGCCGGGCTTTTCGGAGAAGGTCATTCGCCGCCAGGTTGGCATCATCATCTCCACGCTGAGCGCGCCGTGTCGCATAATAATAATGCGACCGGGCATGGTCAACGTCAAAATAATAAAATGTCACTCAAAGCTGAGAAATGTTTCTGTATCAGTTTCACTAATAATATCAAAAAAATAGAATTTGTTTATAAACTGGGTGACATTCGCTAAAATCGATTCAATTAGGGATCTGGGCGTCATGCTAGATTCTAGACTCACTTTTAGAAACCACTTGATAATATCATAAACAAAGCATGCCTTGTGATTAAATAATGATTCCAAAAAGTAACTGATTTTATTATTTACTTACCGTCAAACATTCCTCACGAAGAGTGTCGAAAATGGCTTAGGTATAATTTTTCAGAGCAATTGGGGTGAAATTTTGCAAGTGAATTTTAAACAGTCGTAAGCTCTTCCTGTAGCCAAAAATCATAAAGTAGCTACCGATGTTTGCTCCGCAGGAATGCGTCTTGGTATCTTGCCTTACTATTTTTGGCGCCACTTTATTCAACAAATACTGAAAAGTCTCTTCATTCGTTCTTAAATAATTTTGATAGTCGTCAAAATCAATTTTTTTCAATAACGAGGTATCACAGGCGCAACCACAATTTCTCTTACGAATCGTGAATAATTTCTTCTCCCAAACCTTCTATTTATTTTTTCCAATAACAAAAAACAACATAATAGAATAGAAATTTTCTTTTTTACTCCCTTTATATTAACTCGTGGCGTCTGCTTGCTTGCCGTCAACAAAAACTTTGGATCGATTTTTGACCCTTTTCCCGTGATCCAATCGAGCTGAAACTTGGCAAGCAGACTCGTGGCGACGATCAAGAAGATCTATCAAATTTTCGTTAAAAAAAATTAATAATTATTGTATAATTTCGGATTTTTACAAATTTTATTGGTTTTTTCAAATTGGAATTATTCGAAAAGTTTGATAGCAACGGCGCGGCGGCCCGATAACGTCGCGGAATAGTTTCTAAATTTGAATTACTCCGTCGGTATAATATCATCACAACGAATTTCGAAAATTTACAAAACAATTGGTTCACAGATGACAGCAAAATTGGGTTTTTTGGGAAAAAATCAAATAATAATTTATTTCTTTTAGATTTCTGCTTAGTTTTGAAGAATTCTACATTACACAAATCTAATTCTGACTTAATCATTTGACGCTGGAAATTCATAAGGTACGATATTGATGATAATTGAATCTAACAAAATCTTGACATCTCAAAACATGTGACATTTTAGAAATATATTAAATTTCTGTAAGTTTAATGTTATGTTATATGTTTTAATTCGTCCTAAATTATTGTTATATTTTACAAAGAAAGGGTGTATAGTAAAAACTTGGTTTTTATGGGTTACTTTTTTTTTTGATATAGAGAGTAAATTAGGCATATTTGCAATAGAACCGATACTTGCGAGAAACTCAACAGTACTGAGGCTGGATCACTCGCAGCACATTGTGTGGGCTGTCTCCTGCCTGCGAGGCGGACCACCATGCAGGAAAGTGAATGGACGTCTTTATAGTACCTATTACATAGCTGAAAATACCCCATACCCCCCCCCCATACCCCGGGGTGCGGGGGGGGGGAGATTTCTAAATGTCGTTTTAGTAGGACGCTATGGATAAGACTTCAGCGAAACGTCTAGATTTTCTTCTTAGTGAAATATGTATACGGTTCGTATTAAATATGCGTTTTATTTAACACTTAAATAAATATGTCCAACGAATGTAACAATAACCATAACTCTTAATAGGGAGGGAGGGAAGGAGGTGATTTAAAAACGCCATTTTAGCTACATCAACTTCTAAGTTAAAAATTATTTGGTGGAATTTCAGAGGATCGTTTTATCTAACTAAAAACTAACATTTTAAAACAGAAGCTTCCGATAGATCGTGTCAAGGGTTAAAAAGACATAGTCTCTTTAATCTTAAAGTGAAAAATAGTCTTATTAATATAATTAATATTTAAAGCATTAACTTTGTGGTTAGAGATTATGTGTAAGTCTTGTCAGGGACAAACATGCACTGTCCCTGACAAGACTTACACGCATGTGATCAATTATTGGTGGAAGTGTAACAATACTATGGTTGAGGTGTGTAGTGTTGTGAATGCAGTGGTGTAGTGTTGGTCCTGACAAAGAGACGGGTACGTCTCGAAACCGGTAGACCTAAAATCTGGTAGTGGTTTTTTTAAAGTTAACTAACAATCTGAAAATTAGTCGTACATATCAGTCACATTAATTTTGAAATAAATAATATTTTTTTATTTATAATTGATTTTATAATAAAAATATAAACGCGATCGGAGGTCACAGTTGGCACAGGTGTATCACAGTTGTACATCGAAAGTTTTCGTCTGAATTTTGATAGATAAACGTCAATTATATATATATTAAAGTGTAATGGCAACCTTGTCCAAACGAGTATTCATAATAAGATAAAAAATAAATTAATTTCTCTATCCCAGAAAAGGATTACTATGCATAGATTTGCATACAAGCTATATACGCTATACTGTTTTAAGTACTATTTTCGCTTACATATAATTCACCAATCACAGAATACCACGATGGCGTCATTTTATCTAAGTTTTCCGGCGTTTGACATTAAATCATACGAGGAGCCATTGAAAGAATCTTTAGTTATTTTTATATACAAGCCCTGTTAGCTTCTAGATAGTGCACCACGGATGTTGCAGTCAAGTCTGAGCCCAGGTCTCCCGCCAAGTGCGGCGGTGAAGCAGACGGGGGCGGAGGAGTGTGCGGTGAGGTGGAAGTGTCACACCTCGATATCAAGAAGGAAATCGCTGATTCAAGAACTGTCACCATCAAAGCCGAACCGGGGATTTCCACTGGGAGAGGTGGCGGCGATTTGCCTTCAGATGCATCGCGCGTTTGGATCAAAAATGAGTATTTGTACTCTTCTAGCAGTGATGACCTGCAAACTAGTGAGTTGATTCACAATTTAACATTTAATCACTCGTATTGGGATATTTATAACAATACTTCGTTCGGGTCAATATGACCCAGAAATTTTAATGCGCTGAAGAATGAGAGGATTTACTTAGGGTATGGTGCAGAATATTGGTCTGTGATCTATTTTTACTATTAACACATTTCCGGTATAATTTAGTGTACTGATTCGGGAAAAATGTAGATTGTGGCGTTGGGAGTTGTATGAAATATTAACAAATTTCTTTGGTGTAATTGAGTGTCCTGATTCCAATAATGTCGCACTCTTATATTTATTTATATTAAACGAGTAATTCCAATTTAAAAGTCGCAATTATCGTAGGTTTGACAGCTAAACCATTTTATCTATACGATATGCGAGTAACCGGCAGGGAAAAGGCCTTTTTTTGTTAAAAACGGAAATAAGTCTGTATGGTCCACTTTATATTTTTTATCTATGATTATATCTTATCCATAGATACGTGTAATATTTCAAAGGAAAAGCCTGACTTGTCAAACCTACTAAGGTAATAATTGCGATTTTTAAATTGTAATTACCCGTTTAATATAAATAAACATAAGAGTGCGACATTATTCAATGACATTATTGGAATCAGGACAGTCAATTATACCGGAATATTATATATAGTTAATATGTTGATGTACCGGAATATGACGCGAACCAGGTTATTAATTTTGTCCTAGGGCAATACCGAGATCGAAGCGCCCATGCTTCGAAAATCACGCGCCATGTGGTCACAGCCAGAACAGCCCCGGCATGTTCGATCTTTTGTTCGAGGACGAAATATGTGACCTATTGTTTAAAAAAATAACATTGCGACGGACGATCGCCCTTAGGATAGCCCACCATAAAAATAATACGAAACAATGAAATTAGAAAGTTAGGGATGCCGAGGGCATTGGGCATCGCCGAAGACGTTAAGAGTGCACGGCCTTTTGTTAGGATGGACAATACGTTCGCAACGTTTTGTTCTTAGGCAACATCTTGGAAGGGTAAAAAAAAACGGTAAACCTTTTCTTGCAGCGGGACGTATATCTCTAACCCCGATTAAACAATAGAAAGAACATCTTGGCCAAGTGTTAACACGTAGGACAATAGTTTAGAAAGCTGCGTTTTATTAGAGACGTCGCCAATTGTTTTGAAACACATTTTTTAGAAAAACAAGATAATAATTCCGAAAGTCGTCGCAGTAAGCTTGCTATTGTCCTCGACAGACAATAGAGATGTTTTAGAAAGCGCTGACATACCGATTCCACACATGGCGTCGGAGATACTCTCCGCGAAATGTATGAGCGTATAAATTATTATGATTATCATATGGGCCGCCGACACAAGGGCGCGAGGATTCCGCAACGCACGACCAGGCGGTCATTATCAATAAAGATAACAGGGGTCAATCAATTAAGAAGGTAGAATCTGAACTAGAAATTGAGGCAAAGTGGTAATTAATAATATTAATGTATTTCACCCGATTTATTTCCGGTGTAATATGTACCTAATAGCAACCGATACGTTTAATTTAAGTAATGTAATGATAATTTAGATAGCCCATGCCACCTCTGCAGGTGGATGTTACTCGTTTTATATGTAATTTTCTCATTTATTCTGTATTCTATTGTTAAGTACCGAAATGAACAGGACATTGCAATTTGAAATAATAACGAAATCATCCCGAATTAATCTAACTTGTAGCAAATAATAAGAAATGTATTGATCGTAATGAAAGAAAAAAACTTGATTGTGTTGTTGCCGACGATGGTATGTCCAATGTAGGTGAAATTAAATTGATTGTGTGTATAGTTTTTTTTTACTGTGCTTTTTAAACTGTTAATGTAATATAAGGGGGTCGTCCCGCTAGTTGTTAGTTTGAGCGACTGTTGGAAATAATGTTAATTCATTAGTTTATATTATTTATTAAGGAGAGCGTTAATCTATCAGAGATTATGCAAGCTCTCGATTATGATTTTCCTAATGTTTGATATTGATAACACAATGTAATAGAATATTATCTCGTGAAAAGATGTAACACAGTTGACGAGATATAAGATTTCAACTTGTTAGTCTTTTGAAATCTGTCTGCAGAATGAATTTTAGAAACATATTTTTATACTAGTTGTAGTATTTGATTTGTAGTTGATTGTTTGTTGTGTTGTTCTCAAAATAGGTATCACTCGATATACCTCGTTTAATATCAAGAGACCGCTTGTGGTTTTTGTAATCATACGAATTCCTTTCAAGACATAGAGCTGAGGAAAGGAGAGACGAAAAATGTGCACACGGGGTTGAAACAAAATAGTTTAATTAATTGCAAATAAGTAAATGCCGTGTTGGAATAAACATTAATATTACTTTAGATCGAGGCTTTCATTTCTTATGTTTTTATGTATTACACCTAGTTGAATAATGTTAATTTGTGAGTTTTAATTATTTTTAAGAATAATGTTAATTTGTCATTGGTTATTCAAGCTTCCAATATTGTGCTTTTTTTTGTACAAATTTGTAAGTTGTAGGAATATAACCTATTTATAAACATGCAATTATTGTTTTGATTACTCGTTTAAGCAAGATTATTTGTCGGTCTGTTTTAAAATAGTTGTTTTAATCAAGAAATAATAAAACTCAAATAATTAATTTCACTCTTTACGATACACCATTCACTTTTGTATTTGTCCGCCTTAAAAACATAACGAAAATTCTGAAGGTAATTAATTGTAGTAAGGACTTTCGTTATTGGTAGTATTTCAAAATAATTCGTGTTTGGAAAATTTTCAATTGTCTGCCTGGTGGAATGTGGCTTATATAATTTTTTTTAGTGTTCTCTATTTTTATTATTTTCTTATATTCTTATACCAGGGGTGGAAGAAAGCTGATTTGATAAGACAATGATTAGTATAATGAAAGTTCTGAAAAAAATGTTTTGCATTCAATCCAGCTTACATATTGAAGTAAGAATTTTCATTATTTAGGTGTAAATAATGTTACATTAATTAATTTTCGCCAAGTTTTCTTAATGTTTCTTCTAGTAATAAGGTTTAACATAATTTCTTGTAAAAAATTGTAAGAAAGCCTCAATTAGCTTAGTGACTGGTGCATTAGGTTATAAGTACATGTGAGGTTGTATCATTGTTATTTGGCAAATTAGGAGAAGAAATGTAATCTGTGAGATGATTCGTCCACTTTGTAACTTTGTTCTTTTTGTACATTGTGGTAATATAATTTATACATTAATGTTTTACCGTATTTTTTTGGTTTGTACAAATTCTTCTGTGTCATAGTTAATTACTACTGTTCTGTGAAGGATATTTTATATACCCACCACCCAGCGAGATCTTGTAGACTATTATATTGTTTCTGTGAATCAAATAAAGTACCAATCCATTAAAATGTATGGTATAATACAAACTAGTGATATGTAAGCATTTCTTCCGGGCAATTGGCGCCGACGCAGATTTAGAATTCCGAAAGAAATTACCAAAATAAACGTTGTATGAGGATAGGTATAAACAGTGAACATGTAAAGGAAGTGTCCGCGAAATCACAAAGTGTTTTGGCCTAAGCCCACATGGGAGGCCCGGGCGGCGGCGGCGGAAATGAGTAGACAATGGTGGGCGTGACAACCAAAACACCGAGTCCCGTGACCAATAACGTCCATCGAGGCCTGGGAGGGACCCAGAGGAAACCAATGGACGACGAGGGTGGACCCGGAGCGGCCCAATCGGAAGGCAGGCACCACCACCCTAGCCAGAGAAAGCTAAGGGATGCCCCCCCCTACTACCGCCGACCACGCCTCAGGTCAGCGAAAGCGGATATAAGGCGGAACCGGCCGCTGAGACGGCAGTTGACTAGTTGAGAGTTGAGTATTGGAGAAGTCGAAAGTGTGGAGAAGCTAGAGATTCTAGCGGTGCCCGTAACAACAGCATCGCCGATCACTGTAGTAACTCCTGGAGGAGCAAAAGTTCGAACGGTAACAACCGCCATTCGCTACCGAGTGCTGTGACGCACCGCCGCAACGCCTAAGTATCAGTGCCGCCGCGACGCCTCAGTGTACCACCGCGACGTAGAACCGACGCTCCGCCGACGACCGCACGAGTACCCCGACGACGCCAGAAGCCGTAGACGAAACCTGCATCCACAGAGGAGGACCAGTAGAAGCCGCCGCCGACCGAAAGAAGCGGCACGAAGAAGACATCCTTCACCTTCTCCGCAAACAGGTTTACTCCAGCTTAAAGAATTTTTCTCCCGCTCGCCTAGTTCTACCAAAAGGGTTCTCGTCACCACCCGTTTTAGCTTTAAGATCTGACTCTGAATATGCTTTGTTTTTTGTTGTTTACTATTTTGTTTCCCTCTCTAGATTAAGATTCATTTAAATTGTAAACTGATTACCACTTTGCTTCGTTTTATGTAGATCATTTGCCACTTTGCTCAATATAGAAACTTGTAAAATTGTTTTGATTTTATTTTTTTATATCCCTTCACCCGCCTCGAGATATCAGTGTCCCAGTCAGTCACCTGACGTTTTGATTGTACCTAGGGGAGGGCGGAGCCGCCGGCGTGCGTTGATCTGAGATCTCCCGGCCGGTTTATCACGCAGTGATTTTATATCACCTCAGACCCCACCCCCTACTAAGGTAGATCAATGTCATACAACTCCCACCGCCACATTCTGCATTCCACCCCCTAATTCCAAAAATAACATAAAATAACAGTGCTCGCAAGTAATAATGAGTAATTACAATTTAAAATATCGTAATCATTCCCTTAATATGTTTGACCAATGTATGTCGTGTCATGATTCTCGACCTTACCAAGGGTCGCTTCATACACCTCCCATACACCTCTTTCTATGGTTCTTAAAGTTATGACTGACGTTCAAAATGTATGGAACAACTTTCGAAACTTTATTAAGCGTTAGTTATATTTCATTTTATAATCGGTACATTCAATTATGTAATGAAACACTCATTTTCATTGTACGAACAATGGCACCATGATCTTGGATTATGCCCAAGTGATGTGCAGACAGGTAGGGCCTCTAGCCCAGAGCGATGAACCCTACACTGATATAGTTGTTCCCTTGAATCCGAGGTAGGTACTGTCCGCGCCCAGCGGCCGCAAGTGCTTTCACAACTTTTGTAAGAATGCCGGGGCCTAAAATGGTTGATATTGTGACGAATGTGCGGACGCTTGGATGAAGGAGAGGCAAGCGTGCGAGCGAGACGAGTGAATGGCGCCCATGCTGTTGCGCCGCACCGGGCAGAACGAGATTCACCGGGGTCCGAATCAGTTGTACATATTGTATTATAAAGTAGTGTCTCCAATAAATGTTGTTACCTACGTAACGCGTATAACTAGAAGAACCCGATTATTCCCAAGTGCGTAGGCCGAGTTATATTGCCTACGCACGCAAGAACATCACATTGGCGCAGCCGACGGACATATTTTTTTCGACAAGGTCGGAAAAAAAATATTGAAGAATCTACAGGGAGACGACTACGGAGCGGCACTACTGGCAAATTGGCGGTAATCTGGGTGCGCCGATATTATCAGTTTTTTCGACGAGGTCGGAGAGAAATCTACGGAGCGGACAGCGACCGATAAGAAAGTATTGTGGCAAGGTCGACTACTTGGAAGAGGATCGTCTCCAGCGGAGCTGAAGAAGAAAGAAGGACCCAGGGTGCCGAGGAGGCGACCCAAGAGAGGCGGACGGTTCATCTTCAAGGAGGAGTGGCGACAGTTCGGCAAGGGCAGACTGTGCAGCGAAGGGCGCAGCAGGCAGCCAAGCAGGAGGATCGGCGGAGGGCAACGCAGAGGACTTTAGCCGAGGACTACCAAGGACGCAGGTGGAGAGGATCCTGACTCCAGGAGCAGGAAAGTTAAGTACTTTTTGTTCTCTTTGTCTGGGGGTAGTGATTTTTTTTTTTTAGAGGCATGGAGCAGAGAGCGCTCACGTTCAGCCACCTGAACGATGCCTGGAAGGTGTATAAGGTTCGATTCGAACAATACCTTGTTGCTAATGATGAGGGTAAATGGTCAGATACAAAAAAAAAGAGCTATTTTTCTAACATCATTGGCCGAAGAAACTTTCATTTTGTTGCAAAATTTATGTGTACCGAAGAAAATTACGGATGTTAAGATTGATGTATTGTGGGAATACTTAGATTCCTATTGTAACGAGAGCATTTCTATTTTTCATGAAAAAGAAGTTTTTTTCGCGGCAAAACAATTTGAACATGAAAGTGTAAGAGATTTCGTTGTAAGGTTAAAAAAATTGGGCAATTCATGCCAATTTGGGAAAAGATTAGATGACACATTAAAAGATATTTTTGTTACTGGAATTTGGAATCGTAAACTTAAAGAAAAGTTATATTTAGAATCGGAAGACGAATCATTTTCTCATATGGAAAGGATTGCATATACCTTTGAATCTGTTAGTTTAAAAATGGAAAAATATATCGATAAACGAGAATCTTGTTATGTAGGTAAATCGCAGTTTATACCAAAACCGAAAGGTAGCAGTATAACCACAAAATCTTCGGGTAGGTTTGAAAAAAATGTTACGTCTTCATATAAAGATCAGAAGTCAACTATACCTACATGTAACGTGGGTTGTTATTGCTGCGGAAGTAATTACCATATAAGGAGGTTTTGTAAGTTTAAACATTCTATTTGTAAATTATGTAACGTGTCGGGACACCTCGAGAAGGTATGTAGGAATAAGGAACAAAAAAAAGTTCAAGTCATTGATAATACATAGGTAGTTCGATAAATACGGCGTCAGGTAATAATTCTAGTAAACCGATTATGATCCAATTGCGTATCGGTAGTAAACAATTGAATTGCATGGTTGATACAGGATCGAGTGTAAACGTATTACCAAAAAGGGTCTACGATGAATTTTTTTATAATATTCCGTTGCTATCTACTGATATGAAATTGCATAGCTATGATAATACAAATTTTGTTTTATGTGGTAAATTGTTTTTAAACGTGTTGTTTAAACGTATCAGTCAACAGATGGAATTCGTAGTAATTGGAAAAGGGTCAATGACCTTAGTTGGTAGACCATTCATGGAACAGTTTGATATTCAAGTATCAGGAATTAACACTTTAAGTGACGGAGACTATGTTGAGAACGCACATAGCTCGTTTCTAAATAAATTAAAATCTGATTACCCGTCAGATTACGCGGATAAATTGGATAAATTTTTGATAGATTATAGAAATTCGCCACATAGTTCGTCAGGCTTGGAACCTGCGGTATTAATGTTTGGTAGAAGATTACGTACAACGTTCGACATGTTCATACCCATAGAAAAAGCGTGCAGTTCGAGAAAAGTGAACAAAGAAACGGTTAAGTGTTTAGAAAAAAGTCAGGACAGGCAATCTTTTTATTTTGGGGGGAGAAGGAGGAAATATTTGGATATTGAACAAAAATGTTTTGTTAAAGATTTCAGAGCAGTAAATAAGATTACATGGGTTCCAGGGAAAATTATAAAGAAAGTGGGGAATTCCATTTATTTGGTCGAAATTGAAGGTACTCATCAAGTATGGAAAAGGCATGTTAATCAAATAAGAGCCAAGTAACGTTGTACGGTTGATGTTGGAAAAAGGGTTCGACCGACTGAAGCTTCAAGGATTGCTTCATGGGTCGGACCGCTCCTCCAGGTTCGCTAAGGGTTGCTGACGGGTGCTTTCTGTTTCAGATGCAGTATCCGTGTGACCCCGCAGACAGAGGACACCTGCTCCGGAGGAGGGGCCTTCTCCACGGAAGATTGTAGGAACCAGTAAAGGGGGGGTTCGAAAGATAAGTGTGGGGGAGGTGTGACGAATGTGCGGACGCTTGGATGAAGGAGAGGCAAGCGTGCGAGCGAGACGAGTGAATGGCGCCCGCGCTGTTGCGCCGCACCGGGCAGAACGAGATTCACTGGGGTCCGAATCAGTTGTACATATTGTATTATAAAGTAGTGTCTCCAATAAATGTTGTTACCTACCTAACGCGTATTACTAGAAGAACCCGATTATTCCCAAGTGCGTAGGCCGAGTTATATTGCCTACGCACGCAAGAACATCACAGTTATGCAGGATTATTAGGAAATCATTAATATCCTCGCAGGATTATATCTCCGCTATTATTGATATACAGGGTGTCTCATAGCCAGTAGCTAAAACTTTACAGGTGGATTCCTGCCTAAATAATGAGTCGAAAATGTTCAAGCAACCGTGATCTAATATCAATAGTTATGGAGATGTGTGACATATAAGTTTGCATTTTTTAAAAATATTTCTTACTTATTTTTTACAAAAAGTTGAACCAGCATTACAGTAACTTGTATCGGTTATAAAAAATTCAATCGCTTTAATACAATTCAAATAAAATAATAAAAATCTGCAATTCTAATTAGAAAACATTACAATTGGAAATTTTGCAGGGTTTTTATCATTTTATTTAAGTTGTATTGAAAGAAAATAATCATTCGTAATCGATATAAGTTACTGTAATGATGGTTCAACGTTTTGTAAAAAAATCAAAAATATTTTTTTTAAATGCAAACTTTGATATTGCATCACTCCATAATTATTGATATAAGGTCATGGCTGCTCGAAGATTTTCGATTTATAATCAAGGGAGAAATGTAGTTCTGCGAGGTTATTATTGTTTTCCAAATAACCCTGTAAAATGGACTGTCAAAATATTTTGTTTGATAACAATTCACCGCGAGTACAGGGTTTATTCGGATCATCTACATTTACGGACCAAATATTTATCACAGAGTTAATAATCATTTTATTCAGGCGAATAATTTGTTTGCATTGCAGATCTTTCGGGAAAACAAAAGAATATTTCGGGAACTTAACCTCTACCCCAGCCTAATACTGGAAAGCAGCCAAAATTGGAGACGCGCAATCTAACTTCCGCTGGGAATAAAGCATTTTCATGCTTGCAGTGCAATTATTCTTGCATTGAGAAATCAACCTTAAAACGTCATGCCCTTACCCACTCTGGAGAAAAACCATATTCATGTTCACAGTGCGAATATTCGTGCATTCAAAAATCAAGCTTAAAACGACATGCGGTCACGCATTCTGAAGTAAAACTGTTTTCATGTTCACAATGCAACTATTCGTGCAACCGAAAATTGTACTTCAAATCACACATGCTTACGCACACTGGAGGGAAACTGTTTTCCTGTTCAAAGTGCATTTATTCTTCCAATAATGAGTCAAATTTAAAAAATCATGCACTTACGCATTCTGCAGTGAAACCATTTTCATGTACATGATGCAAATATTCATCCATTCAAAAATCGACTTTAAAAAGACATATGCTTACACATTCAGAAAAAAAACTTTTTTTTCGTGTTCACAGTGCAATTATTCGTGCAACCGAAAATTATGCTTAAAATTACACATTCTTTCGCACACTGGAGAAAAACCGTTTACATGTTTACAATGCAATTATTCGTGCATTAATGAAGCAAACCTGAAAAGACACGAGCTAACCCATTCTGGAGAAAAACCGTTTTCATGTTCGCAGTGCGACTATTCCTCAAATCGAAAATCGCACATAAAAACACATTGTCTTACGCATACTGAGGAAAAATTATTTTCATGTTCAGAATGCAACTATTCGTGCAATCGAAAATCATCCTTATAACGACATTTTTTAACCCATTCCCAAAAAAAAACTGTTTTCGTGTTCGCATGTATTCTTATCGATCGATATCGATTATTCATGTAATGAAAAATCACATTTTGAAGCCCATTCGCTCTCGCATGCTGGAGTGAAACTGTTTTCTTGTTCACAGTGCAACTACGCGTGTAATCGTAAATCATCCTTAAAGAGACATTGGCTCATGCACTCTAGACTATTCGTATAGAAAACAGGAAGTGAAATACCGATTCAACTTTTTTACTATTTTACTGCCAACTTTGTACCAGGTAATGGGGTTGCAGCTAGGGACGAAAATACCCCAGCGAGTAGAACAGCACTATACGTCCCTGCGAACTATCATAATGAATCGTATTCATTACATCCACAAGGCTTGTAATTGCATAACGTCTCACCCTGCCTTATCCTTAACGCATCGATGGATCGAATGAATGGTTCGCCGACCTCCGCTCCCGCCGATTTAATTCTCTCCGTGACACCAGCGATGACCCGTCGTGGTTCCAAATACCGCCGGATCGTTGAGGTATTGCTTTATTTTTAAGTCAAGGTTTACAAACTGCTGCTTGTTCATCTCTTGAGTGATATGCGAGTTTATTGGATACTGGATTATATCGATACCTTAATTGGCAAATTTGTTAACTCCACTTTTGGGTGAAAATGAGTTAATGATGCCATATTGTAGCTTAAGTTATTTATAAAGAAAAGAGAAGACTAGAACTGAAAAAAATAATGACAAAGATACTCAACCTTACGTTTTCACCATGGACTTACAAGCTGTCCTTCTAGCCCTTAAATTAAACGTATTGAGCTTATACTGTAAAACCTATGTAATAGACATTATTTTTTTGTTAGAAAATGTATAAAAAATAAAATATCTGCTTTTATTTTTGTTTTTTATGTTTAATTGTTATATGTACAATGCAGTTATAAAAATTTCTAACTCCATGTCAGACATTCCATTTTTTCCTTATCAAAATTGCTAACTCCAAAAAATGACAATAACATTACATAGATTTGTAATATTCTACGGCAATTGTATTCAGAGAACATCTTTTGGCGGATTGGACGGATCGACATGGATAAGAATTGAACGATCGTATCACAAACTTAATTTAGACACAGAGTACGGTTTTTTGTACGCCCTGTAAACTAACCAAATACGGAGTTAGCAAACTTGCCAAGTAAGGTATCGATATTATTATTTAAACTTTAATTGCGTGAATAGTTTTATTTTGTTGTAAATTGATTGTATGACGAATACACGAACTATGATTTGTTTCATTGATATTTTAAATAAAGTGTCAACATGTCGTGGTTATTGTGCATTTTTATTTACATTTTCTCCTATATTCATCAGAATCACGATGTTTCATATTTGACAACCCATTCTTACATATACTTTAGATTGCGTATTAGAGATGAATAGTTTGCGGATGTGTGCATATTCTGAATTAAGATACGGTGCCCAAATCTAGTTCGCGACAAAGATGGTTCAATCTAGTTCGCGAACTATAGAACTGAGGACCGATTGAATTATAATATTGGACCTAAAAACCTTAAATCCTTAAATTGCTTTTATAATAGTTTAATAATATATTCAAGTGTATTGGTATTGTTTTATATCACAATGCGATTCAAATTATTATGTTTTAAAGTGTTTTTATTGGAATAGGGATCAGATCTCTTAGAATAAAAAAAATATGGATATTCAGTTAGTTGCGTATATTATAATTGTAGCTCAAAAAAGAAAAATAATTGAAATTATAAGAAATAAATACAAAAATATGCATGAAAAAAGGCAGGATTATTTCACTAAATCACCAAATCACACGGATGATATCCATTCTATTCTTTGTTTTCTTCCTCAGGTTCAGAAAATTGATCTTGTTTAAATATTTCTACAGCATCCCTGGAGAACAGTTGCTTTGTTTTTTTGATTTAGTGCACATCATAGTCAGATAAGGGTCTTATGTCAACGAAAACCTATTTAAAATGTCTTTGTCACAATTAGGGTTGCCACCCGTACCTACCTACTTTATTATAAAGTATTGTACGTTATTTCGGGTAATTACACTCTATACTTTATGAGAACAATAAAGTACGCGACAATACTTTATTTCGCATGATTTGATTTCAATGATTTCTCTGGAATTCGTTTTACTTATAACGTTAAAAAGTTGATCGTATAAATTTTTGCGTAAAACGGAACGAGAGAGTTACCGGGGTCGATGACGTTATCGATTGTTGCCGAATATGTTCGATAATTGACGATATACCCTGTGGTGGTGGCCACATAAACGCTCGTTTTTTAATGCAACCTAACCTTAAATGTCAACATAGTCAATGTCATTGTAAAAAGTTCTTGTTTGTTTTGTGTAAGGCGGATTGAGTGCAGTTAATTGGTTTTAGAGAGTTTTTTCTGTTATGAATAGCAAATGGCGAGCCGAAAGAAACAAAGCGTCCCTGAATCTGATAAAAATGAATGACTTATTTACTTTAATTTAATAATATAGACTGCAAACATGCTCTGCAGTTGTTTAGTAGTGATAATTATTTGTTACTGTATTTGTTATTTGTATTTGTACTAAAAGTAATGAAAAGTATGTTTAAAGTAAAATAAATCGTACTTTATTTTGACACAATGTACTTTTTTTCTACCTTTAATAACCAATGTTCTTTATTTGCACAAAAAACGGTGGCAACCCTAGTCTCAATCCACTCTTGAAAATTTACATGCGAAATTAAGCCTGTATTGTCTGAAGTGCTTGTTTGCTTCTGCAGTATCTTCTTATAACTGTTCAATTGGCAATAAGCCATGTGAAATGACACTAGGTCCGTGAATCGGTATTTTTTGAAGTGACGGTGACACCGGCAACCAATTGTATAAATGTAGGTAGGTACCTATATCGTGTTTTTCGCTGTCAAATGTGTAGGATAGGTAATAATTCGTTTCATCCGGATAACCAGTTTTTAACATTGTAGTAACAATCAATGATATAATAAACTGTAGATACGTTACAAGCGTGAAATCTTGGCAACTCGAAAGTAAAGTAATTGCTTTACTTGCATTCTTTATCGAACGGACCTTCGTTGTGATCAGGCGCATGCTACGCGGAAAAAGGAGTAGAGTGCCGTACACTATTGTAAGAATGGGCAAGTTATTTTAGTCACCGTGACTTAAAATTACCTGATTTTTCCGTCTATGCGCAGAGCGGTTGTGTACCGTGATTTGTTGTATCTTTCAATGCATTATTTGCTACATATGAAAGCCGGCTAGTATGGGAATAACGTGTCTATATTGTAAGACGTCAATGGTAACAATGTTTTTTTTATAATTTGTAATTAATATTCCTCTTTTGGATAGAATTAGAAACGAGATAGAATTAGAAATGACGAAATTAGGCGCAGAACTAGAGTAGTGGATATCATGAATCGTGTAGCGAAGCTAAAATGGCAACCGGCAGGACACGTTGCAAGACAGGATGCTACAAGATGGCCTCCCAGAGTTCTGAAATGGAGACCTTGCGAAAATAAAAGAGGCATCGGAAGACCTCAAAAGAGATGGGCCGATGATATTGTCGCTGTGGGGGGAAAGAAATGGCTACAATTAGTCAACAACAGGAAAGAATGGAAAAATAAGGAAGAGGCCTATATCCAGCAGTGGAAAGACGAAGGCTGGCGAAGAAGAAGACGATTCCTGTTTTGAAACTCAAATTTATTAGGTACATTAATGGTTTGGCAATGTAATTTTTCACTTGTTTCAACAAATGCAAAGTTATTTGTCAAATCCTGGTTCTGAACGTCTTTTTGATGACATTATAGTATTTTTAATATCGCTCTCTTTTACTGTATTGAATATTGACATGGAGCAGTCAACAAGAAGGGTTGTTGTAGCACTATGTGTATTTATAAATTGGTTTTGTTGTGATATTTTAGTAGCGAGTTTTATTCCAACATTAATGAAGAATGTATGAAATAAGTCAGCACATTTTTAAATTCAGTCTTTGTGCATATTTTTTGGTATTAGTATTTTAAACTGTGCATTTTCTTTATTTTTATCAATAATTTCATTTATGAACTCTATTTCGTCTTTAGGTTGTGTTCATTTTCCGCGACTTTTCTCTCGTAAAATTGCTTCTTGGTAATACGTACCTATAATGGTTGTTAATTTGGTTCCGTATTTTTTTAAAAATAATAATTTGCGGTAGATATCTTTTCGTAAGCCGAAAAATATTATTTTTCATTCTTATTGATTTTAGTAGTCCTGGAGTGATCCAAGGCTTTATATGTCTAAGTTTAGAAATGACAGTGATATTTTTTGTCGTTGCAGGTATTAGTTTCAATTTTAGTATTTTTTCAATTTTTTGTGGTATATTCAATTCCTTTTCAGTTACAATAGATTTTTTATTTCGTGTTCTAGGTTTTCCATATAAATAAGTTTATTTTTTGTATAAATTTATTTTTATAGTTGGTAATATTTTTATTTAAATCGTATAGTGCAGGCATGTACATGTATAGTGGTCGGTTATACAGGTTTTCCATATTATTGATGAAAACTTTTCAATTTTGTTATAATTTGTCCAAATATGATCAATACGTGGAGGTGTTTGCCCGTGTATTTCTCCGTGATGGAGGTGATGCATGATTTGTAGTTTTTTTTGTGTCAACATATTTATTTATTCTTATTTTATATGATTATTTCCATTGCAAGCAACATGAATATTAAAACACCAATCATTGGATGTCGAGAGAGTTTGTTCTTATTATTCAATAAAGATAAATGGGTCCGATCTATGTGTTCGATATAAAGCAAAGATGTTTTTATTTTAAATTAAAGTTTCATACAGTTAGTTGGTCGCATAGGTACTTCGACAATTGTGACGATAACTGTGACTTCGATAATTGTTCGAGAATTGGTTTCTTGCAAAAACTGCAATACCACTTTATCATTCTTGTTGTTACGTGGTGTGTGCAATTTGGTATGACATATTTTGCTTGAATATAGTGAGTAGCTATGTGGGCCTTTATTAACACATAAAGTCCGGTTTGAATTTAATAGGTTTCAGTTAGCAAGAAATTTATCAACATTTTGTTGTATGCTTCTTATATTTAAATGCAATATTGAAAATACGTTTGGAATTCTTTTAAAAATTTCAAAAAAAATACAGAAGACATTAAAAAATAACGGCCATGCCTTATATTTGAGGGAATAGATACAAATTATCCTCAAGAGAAATTCATAGTAGACTTAAAATCTCAAAATTAAGCATTAACATTAAGCAAATAGTTAAAGCGAATGAGGCAAGTAAATATATCGAAATTAAAAAAGTTATAAAAAATTAATTTATTGCAAAATTTATAGACTCTATCACAGAAGAAACATCTGAACAAATTTGGAGTACATTGATCCATCAACGAAAAATATATCTTGGATGCCGCCGAATAAACGTAGAGGAATGCAATTCACTAACAATGTCATCACTGCCTAGGATTTGACCATACTGCTGCAAGGTGTTATGGGAAAGGCAACAAACCAAATTGTCTACATTGCGCCGAAGAACATATATCTACAAACTGTGCTAAAAAATAAGAACCACCGAATTTTTATAATTGTAACAAACTCGATATAGTTAAAAAATGAATCATTTGACACAAATCATAAAGCAAGTAATGACTATCGCAAAAAATGTTAACTATTGCGCGTAATGGAATTGACCATGGTGAGCACTCAGAGATAAAAGAGTGATGCTTAGAATGGTAAGAACTCTTTTTACATTTTCTTATTCCTTTTTATCTCAACATTTAACCCTAGAAAGCTAACCTCCGTCGAATCGACGGGCATCGTAAAGAAAAATAGCGATCTCTGTTTAACGGTGAATCCGAATGTTTTGTCTTAGCTAGCCAACTCGGTCACCAGGGAGGTCGCTGCAGTGGCACACGCATCGGGCAGATAAGTGTTATAGTTTTCCAGATACTTGAGCCTTGCTTTAGCTTTACCATTAGTTTTTTTGTTTGAGTGCGCGTGTATATTTTTGACATAAGTTGTGTTTGTTATAGATTTTTACCATATCTTCGTTAAATAATGATGCGATATCGAAGTTAGGCCCGGTTGTTTCAAGTTCGATCAAAGTAAGCGGTCGAGCAAAGCATAGATTTTTACGAAAACGGATCGTCTGATTGGTGGAGAACGTAAAAATCTATGCTTTTAAAGAACGCTTACTTTAATCCAACTTGAAACAACCGGCCCATAGTAAGCCAAGAGTATAGTTCCGAAGTCCACCAGTGAGAAGGAAAAATTTGTGCTGGAAGACGAATCAGTTTCGTCGAACTACTACCGGATAACCAGAGACCATCGAACAACTATTTTGTTCCATTAAATTTCAGCAGTCGTCATAACATCCATAGGTTTACTTTGTAGAGAAACCTCTGGACGAAGCAAAGGTAAAACTTGTATTTTACATTGAAAGTGAGAATAGCAAAGTGAAATATACCCCATTGAAATTCAAAAACATCTTAAAGCAATACAAGGAGAACTCTATCAGACTTTTTTCATCCCTTTAATGTTTATCGTGTTTGACAGATGACTCATTAAAGAAAAATTAGTGTCATTTTGTTGTGGTTTCCCCCGAACTTTCTACTTATAGATAATAATTATTAAATAACCACATTTAATAATTATTCTTTATCGAACTAGAGTCACTATATAAATGTAGCGCCACTTTTATCTTAATTTGATAATCACATTTAATAATTATTTGTTTCCATACTCTTGTTTTTATATTGTACTTTTTACTGACAGATAGACTCGTGTTTTAGTGTTGATAACCTCATTTAATAATTATTCTTTACCGAACTTGAGTCTCTATATAAATGTAGTGTCACTTTTATTTTAATTTGATTAACACATTTAATAATTATTTGCCTGTCAAACTCGAGTCACTATAGAAATGTACTGTCGTCTTTGTTGTACTTACAACTGTACTTTCTACTGACAGATAGACCTGTGTCATGTGTTTTTTTTATATATTTCAATAATTAAACTGAATAATTATTTCCCTTCAAAACTAGAGACACTATATAAACGTTAGTGTTATTTTTGGCGAGATTGTGTCTGTATTTCTAGTTATAGCTATACTTGTATTTTGTATAATTTAAAAACTTGTTCTAATTTAATATTTTACTCAACATTTTCTTTCATTTATTTCCCGATACCCACCAAACACACTCGTGAACCAAAACTACCCTGAAGATTGAGCAATGTTCCCAACTGAGCTGGTTCAGGAATATCCTTCCCGCCATTGGGAAGGGAATTTAAATATGAAATCAGTTGATGTCAAAAATAATTTATAATCTTTTTTTATACTACTACAACATTAAGGTACTTGCCGCTCGTATCAAAAAAATAATTTATATTTTCAAAAATTTACGTTCTGAATGAGGAGACATTTACTACGCTTCGGAGGCAGACCCTGGCTCGGGTTTCACGGCAGGAACATCTTGGTCTACACGGCTCATGGTTCTATTTCTTGCAGCTAGCAAGAGGACTGATTCTCAAATGGCGATTGTCAAATGGCTGACGACCAATAGATACGGGAGGGGAATAGACAAATTTTATTGTCAATACATTGATAGGTAGGACTTATAAAAATATGACACTGTTCCTATAAATATTATTAACCTTTCCCGTATTAAACTCAAAAAATCTCTCACGCTCCGAAGTGGGGGACCAAAAGATCCCAAGAATGTTTCCTTTAATAATAATATTCCGGATGATAGGGCGGTTTTATTAATTCGTCTCAGTCTATCAATAAGATGCCTTGTCAAGGAAGGTGGAGCGGGAATTTCAAACACTCCGGCGGGTTTATATACATTTATTACAAATGAAAAAAAAACAGTTAAACCTTACGTTCTAAAGCACTATTACTAATTTTATAACTAATCCTAACCTAAACGCCAGCAGTTCGACCGTCACAGAAGTCCGTCCTGTCCTTTCACATTCTGTTCAAACAAAAAAATCACAACACACTAAAACACGTGTCCACTATCAGAGGCCCTCGTGGCCGCCATCTGGATGCCGCGGGTGGCTCGCCGCGTGGTCCAGACCTGGCGCGTCCGGCGGCGGGATCCACGATCGGCTGGAGGCATCTGGCCGGAGTCCCGGTAACCCGCGGGAAGCGCACGTGGTCCAGGCCGCGGAAGCACGTCGGTCCCCTCCGGTCGCTGCTGGGGTCGAGCTGCATAAAAGCGTCAGGCCTTCCTCGGGAGCCCGCCGAGGTGAAGCGGCCATCGCCTGGAACCGTCCAGAGCGCTGCAGGCCGCCTTCTCCTCAAGCGATGTTGACGGCGCCGCCCCGCGTTCTTGAACACACGTGGCGGCGGCTCAGGGCCCGCCGCCGAAAGGGCGGCCTCGGGCGAGGAGCCCGGGGAGCGCGAGCTGTTGCGGCGCCAGCGATCGGAACGAGACCAGGGGGCGTTCTTGGCCCGCCGGCTTCGACTCTCTGTGTATGCGGGGGAGGGGGGTAGCCTCCCCCACCCGCAATGGCACCCTACCAACCCCTGGCGGTGCGGGGTGGCAACCCGTGGTGCCGCGCGAAATTTAAAATTACCTAAATCTATTTTAAAATAAAACTTACATTCTAATTTACAAAGGACGCGATGCGGAACGTCACATGCAGGTCGCGGACGCATCACGGAAATATCTTAAAAAGTATGGAGTTTAGTTCTAAAGCCGGCGAAGTCGGCCGAAGTCCGACTCGTGCAACTTCGCGAGGAACTCAGTTACCCGATAGAATAGAACTTCGCACAAACTTCGGGTCACTTCGAGTCCTTTTACTCTGCGCAAAAACCGACAACTTTCGGAAGTCGTCCGAAGCGAGCCGAGGTTGCACGAAGCGATCAGAAGTACCTCTCTACACTATCGTATTCGCTTAACTTCGGTTGACTTTGGTTGACTTCGCAAGTAGTCCAGAGCCGGCTTAACTTTCTATCCCAAAAATAATATTCTGTCCACAACGAAACATATTACACCTCCGGTGATCTTATTTAAGTACTATTATCGCTTACATATTATTCATCAATCACAAATCAGCAGATAAACACGTCCGCGTCATTTTATCTTTGCTTTTCTGGATTTGACATTAAAACACTCGAGGAGCTAGCGAAAGGATAGGTATTTAGTTTTCTTTTTATTAAACAAGCCCTTCTCCGATAGTGCATCATGGATATTGCAGTCAAGTCTGAGCCCAGGTCTCCCGCCGAGAGCGATGGTGAAGTGAAGAAAGTCTTGTGCGCTGAAGTGGAAGTCTCACAGCTCCATGTCAAGAAGGAAATCGCTGATTCAGGAACAGTCACCATCAAAGCTGAACCAGGAACTTCCACTGGGGGAGGTGGCGGTGATCTTCAAACAGATGCATCGCACGTTTGGATCAAAAATGAGTGTCTGGACACTTCTAGCAATGCTGACCTACAAACTAGTGAGTTGATTTGCAGTTTAACTTTAATCAATCATTCAATTACCGTTGGTCACGAAACATGTTGATAATTCAATAAATACAAAGTGTTTTGATTTTAATTTATATAAATAAATATGCTTACCGTAGAGTCGTTTTGCAATTATTGGAATAAGTCAAGAATACAACCGAACTTGAATTTTGATGAAAGAAAAACTGTTCCTGGTGTAATAAAGGGTTCTGATTACATAAATGAAGTCAAATTTTCCCGCTTGCTGGTTTAAAAGCAGTTATTTCAAGTTTAAAAATGATACATTTTGACACTTCATTTATGTAATCAGGACCCTTTATTACACCAGGAACAATTTTTCTTTCACCAAAATTCAAGTTCGGTTGTATTCTTGACTATAGCCCAATTATTGAAGAAATTTAATCAATCGATTTACAAGTTACTCCTGTCGGATCAGTATGACACAGAAATAGTTTTAATGTACTGAAGAGTGGATATGATGTACAAGTCTTTCCACTTATTGAGTATTGATAATCCTTTTTTAAAATATTATAAAAACAAAATCATATTTGTATTTTTATAAAAATAATACATATATTTATTTAAAAAGAGTTCTATGCTGATACATTTATTTGTATTAAGATCGATACTGAAATCTTAAAAATTCAACAATCCATCTAAGTTAAAACTATTTTATCTTTCTATTTCCTAAACTAATTCTTAATTTGACATGACTGCAACACAGTTAAACAGAGACTAGCCGCACAGACGTGAAAAATAACGGCAATTAGGTGCGCGACCGTTGCGTGTTGCACCCCGATTGCGTGTCACACTCTAAGTATTTATTTTTATTTTTTGTATGTATAAAAAAAACTAAATAAAAAACAATGATAAAGAATATGTGATAAATAATAAATATTTCAATTTAAATTATGATAATGCATAAAATGGGAGGGGTGGGGAGAGGGAGGGAATGGGATTCAATTAAAAAAATATCAAATCAAAAGTCATAAATGAGATTACGGAGTTTCATTTTAAATAAAAGCAAATTGTCAGTAAAAATGTCTAGATTATTTGTAGAATTTAACATATTGTATTTTGGGGTGCAACGAGTTATAAAGCAGTTTTTTAAATAGTTAGTCCTACCAAAGTTTGCGTAAAATAAATTATTTGAATGCGTTGAGTATGTAGGGCAACTTAAACCTATTTTCTCTAATAAATAGGGCTAAATAATAAATACTATCTGTTAGCGCCATTAAATTAATTTGTAAACTAGGAAAAAGGTATTCCCTCTCTCCCATTCCCTACCCGCAAGCAAGCAAGTACTAGAGTCGCTCCAGTTTTGAAAAACGAAGCCGCCACAAGACGGAAAAAACAGCTGCAATCGCAATAGAAAAATGACAGTAAAAGAAAGTGACCACATAATTTTTCTCGCTGTGAACTACCGCAAATCTGAAATAAAGATTTAATTATTGACGCGAGTGTTTTGCCTTAAAATTAACGGGAAACACCTCGCCGCTAGAAGTTTGGAAGATATAGAAGAGGCAAAAGGAGAACCAAAGAACCGAAGGAAGAAAGGTTAGTGCTTGCTTATTGTTCCCTAATATCCACCACAATATCTCCCAATCCACTATCTAAAGCTGTAATTTCAGCTTCATTCCAGCAAGTAACAGAAGTTAAAAACAGGCAGACAACTTATTTTTCGATACTATCTTCACCATTCTGATACTAAAACTTCAATTTCGACCAATATGTCAGATGAAACCTTATCGTTCCAGTGTTCTTACGTGATGATCGGAAGTGACTTGGAGCCGAGCGCTGGAGACAGGCAAATCTACAGGCAAGCTAATTAATGATTCCAGAAGCAGGTTCCAGCAATGTCGGCTGGGGGGGCGCGCCGGGAGGTGAAGTGCAGACAGGTGAGGGCGGCGTTGGAGAGGCACCACACGTTGAAGTAGACATATGTTATCCTGACACCAAGCAGGAGTGCTCGGAGTACTCTAGGAGGGCCCACCATCGCACTGGTGAGCAGAGGTTTCCCTTGGATTATCAAACCGAGTAGAATCTTCGAAATGGATGACCGTCAGAGAACTATGTATAGATATTTGTAATATACTTTTTTCAGTTTCAGTGCCGATAAATCGGCGTTTATTAGCTCAATAACTTTTATAACAGCTCGCATCAAAACATAATTAATGTTAAAAATATTTACAGAGTTTGTGAATAAGATAGCAACAAATGCAATATACATTTTTTTGTATGCAGGCCTTTATCGTTACCTACCTCGCTAGGTACATAAAAATACCTGTTCTAAGGTAAGTAGCCATTCCATTCTTTGAGACTCCATTTAAATATTTAATTTCATGGTTACGTAATTAGAAGAATAAAAGAAAAATAAAGTAAAGTAATTTAGAGTAAAAAGTATATAAAGTAAACAAGAAATAAAGTAAATAAGAATAAAAATATAAGTAAAGTAAAGTAAAAATTATATACATATATGAACAAACAAAAGTGTAAATAAGTAAATTAAAGTAAATTAATTCCAAGGTTGATAATATAAGAACAAAGTATAGAGTAAATGTTCAGTAAATACAGTATTGTTCATTTGAGCATCTCTTCCAGCTGATTTCTCCCAATATTGAATATATTATCCATTCAGTCAGCAATACACGGAATTCATGATTGAATCATATCCTATTTGTTTAAAATATGTTATCAGCGGTCTACATGATGTGTACAAGGTAATTGACAAAGTTGTGTTGAAAATTTATGTCTGGAGAAAGCAATTAATTGAGTGTGAGCAAAACAATCGAGCACTGCCTTAAATACGTACCTAATATACACTGCAGAGGGTTTTGAGTTCACTTTTAAGGGGGTAGATACGCGGCTGGCCGATCTGTCCGGTTAAATTAGGCAAGTAAAAGTAGGTTTACACTAATTCGCACAGAGCTGAAAATTGGCTTAGATCTCGGGTACACTACCACAGAAGAAATTTCAAAAATCCCCACCAATCACACATCTGCTAAACAATTTATTCAAGGCCAAATGTCGAAATTATCGTTTTTTGCACTTTACGTCAAAATACGTCAGACTACAATTTATGTCTGATATATTATTATGATAAAACTTAGCGTTTACCAGGAAAATACAAAAAAACGATATTTTCAACCTTTGACCTCAAATAAATTGTTTAGCAGATGTAGGATTGGTGGAAATTTATGAAATTTTATTTGTAGTAGTGTATCCAAGATCTGTACCAATTTTTAGCTCTATGCGAATTATTGTAAATAGAAATGTCTATTTTGGCAATAAAAAGTTATCTCTTGTCTGGTAAACCTGGTAGGAGCACGATACATAAGTAATGAATTTACTACGAAAATGGATACATATTGTTTTCATACCAATAATCTATTTACATTGCAGATCTCTGGAGAAAACAAGATTCTATTTCGGAAATCGGGTCCCCGCCTACTTCCGGAAAGCAGTCAGAATTAGAGGCCGTTTACAGCGTCAAATCCCCAAGTACTCGTACGCTTTCTTCCTCTGGTAAGAAAGCGTTCTCATGTTCGCGGTGCCCATATACATGCAAACGGAAAGATTCTTTAAATTTTCATATACTCTCACATACAGGAGAGAAACCGTTTTCATGTTCACAGTGCAACTATTCGTCTAACCGAAAATCAAACTTAAAAGCACACATGCTTCAGCACACTGGAAAGAAAATATTTTCGTGTTTACAGTGCAGCTATTCGTGCAATATAAAATCAAACTTAAAACGGCATTCGTTTACGCATTCTGAGGAGAAACCATTTTCATGTTCACAGTGCAATTATTCCAGCAATCAAAAATCAACGTTGAAAGTACACTTGCTCAAGCACACTGGAGACAAACTGTTTTCGTGTTCGCAGTGCAAGTATTCGTGTTATCAAAAATCAACCTTGAGAGTACACTTGCTAGAGCACACTGGAGAGAAATTGTATGCATGTTCACAGTGCAAATATTCGTGTAACCAAAAATCATACTTAAAATCACACATGTTAAAGCACACTGAAAAAAAACTGTTTTCATGTTTACAGTGCAAATATTCATGTAACGTTAAAGCAAACCTAAATAGACATGCTCTTACACATTCTGGAGAAAAACCATATTCATGTTCACAGTGCCATTTTTCGAGCAATCAAAAATATAAGTTGAAAATACACTTGCTTAAGCACACGGGAGAAAAACTGTTTTTATGTTCACAGTGCAAATATTCTTGCAATCAAAAATCGACCTTAAAAGAACACTTGCTTGAGCATACTGGAGAGAAACTGTTTTCGTGTTCACAGTGTAAATATTCGTGCAATAATAAATCAAACTTAAAAAAGCATGTTCTTACGCATTCTGGAGGGAAACGATTTTCATGTTCACAATGCAATTATTCAAGTAATGAAAAATCAAAAATCAAAGCTCACTTGCTTAATCACACTGGAGAGAAACTGTTTTCATGTACACAGTGCAAATATTCGTGCAATGTAAAGGCAAACTTAAAAAGACACGCTCATACGCATTCTGGAGAGAAACCATTTTCATGTTCACTGTGCAATTATTCAAGCAATGAAAAATCAAAAATCAAAGTACACTTGTTTAAACATACTGGAGAAAAATTGTTTTCTTGTTCACTCTGCAACTATTCATGCAACATAAAAGCCAACTTAAAAAGACATGCGCTTTTGCATTCCGGAGAGAAACCATTTTCATGTTCACTGTGCAAATTTTCATGCATTCAAAAATCAACCTTAAAAGCACACGTGCTTGCGCATTCTGGAGAGAAGCCATTTTCATGTTCACAATGTAATTATTCTTGCATTCTTAAATCAGATTTAAAAAGACATGCTTTTACGCATTCTGAAGAAAAATTATTTTCATGTTCACAGTGTTATTATTCGTGCATTCAAAAATCTAACTTAAAAACACACTTGCGTAAGCATACTGGTGAAAAACCATTTCAATGCTCGCAATGCAATTATTCGTTCTTTCAAAAATCACATTTGAAAGATCATTTGCTTTCGCATACTGGAGAAAAACCGTTTTCATGTTTGCAGTGCAACTTTTCATGCAATCGAAAATCACGCTTAATTGCACATTCGCGAACGCACACTGGCGAGAAACCGTTTTCATGTTCACAGTGCAACTTTTCATGCGATCGAAGATTATTGTTAAAAAGGCATTTGATTATTCACTCATAAATATTTACACTGAACATGCAGTGCGTGTTTTGATTTTCTGTATAACTGCTGAATTTAGTGTGTCACAACTGGTATACATTTTGAACTCAAGCTTCTATCGAATTATCTTGCGGCTGTGGCTTGAATGGAAAATACCGTTGTGAGTAGAACAATACGACTCGCACGGTACCATTGTGGATCGGACACAAATCCTGTTATTGAATAATGCCCCACCTTGCCGGCTAATGCACGGAACGTGGAATGTTGTTCAAAGTGTTGTAGTATTGAATCACGTGTGCGTCAACATGTACGTAGTGCGGATTCAGAGACGCAGGAGAATGACAGGAGTAAATCCCTTGATCCTTTTCATCTAGGTATCTTGCTGCGCAGGAATAAATGCCAGGGCATTGTCTCCGGCAGTTGCAAGAGCCTGAGCAAAAACAGGATCAGTCGGGATTTCCAGTCAGCCTCCTCTGCCAATGCCTTCATCCTCGAATCGTTTATAAAACACAACAAGCTTGTTGCTTTCGTACCTTCGTTCCATGTGACAAGGATGGGTATAGATCGTGGAGTGCCGTGGGCGAGGAGTGGAACGAGAACGCTGGCAAATATGTTTGAATCTCCCCCTGAAGTAGGTAAAGTCATAAAATGCCATCATAACTTCAAAGATATGTCTTCCGGTTCGGCGGTATGGAAACCGTCTCGTACGGTGGTTTTGTCATTTGATGGTCAGGTACTCCCTGAAAATATATTTTCAGCATACACATCTTTAACTGTGGAAAAAAAGTCTTGCCCACTATTCAGTGTTGGAAGTGTTGCCGATTCGGCCACACTAAAACCCAGTGCCGCTCCAATCCTAGATGCTATAAATTTGGGGCCTCCCACCTTGGCGAGGAGTGTGGTGCATTAGACGGAGACATTAAGTGCATAAACTGCTCTGGTGAACGTGCTGCCATCAGTTCTATGCCTGAAGCCTGGCTCTTTTTTTAAGGAACGGGGCTATATCAGTCTTCGTGATGATAGGGCGGATGTTATGCGTGATACAGCCCTTCTAATTGATCGTAATATCCCCTTCTCCCAAACCCTCTTTCCACCGTCTTCAGCGCAGATTAACATAGTTGGAGCCAAAATAAATAGTATTACTTTTATCTCTATCTACATCCCATCCCTCTGCTGGAATCATTAACTCAGTCAAATCCCTAATAGTGACCATTACCCTATTATTATCTAATTTGGGTATATTAAAATAACTCCCCACACTCTATTTCGACAAATATAACATAGGTAAAGCAAAATGGGCATCGTACTCGCACAAGTTCGATACACACGTGGTCTCTCTTCTCTGGCAATTCTTTGAGAATATACTGCAGTGCTTTGAGCTTTTTGTCTCGTCAATTGTCAGTTCTGCGAATGAAAATATCTCTCACAAAATCTACAACCATTAGACACCTCCCTAAAAATCATGACTGCAGTTGGCTAGAATACTGGCAACAGTGAAAAGTCAAGGAAAAGAAGAAGAAAACGTAGACACTCCAGGGTTTCGGCCCTCGGCATATTCTTGTTATTAGAAATGTAAAAGTAATTCAGTATCAGGCGCATGCAGTAAGAACAAGAAGCATGACTTTTTCCTAAGCATATATTTTGAAAAGAATCCGAAATAAGAGATACATCTTGTAATATTCCCATCACAATAATTAACATAATATTCAGATTATAGGGGAGAGGACATTCCTGTACACCTAAACTTAGGTTGAAATTATGATAACTATAAAGCATTATAGTTATCATAATTTATTTATTTATCACACGTTCAATGAGTTACAGTTCCACATCCATTTTAATTGGTTTTACGATAGTGTCTTTAAATTTTTTTTTAAGAAATAGTTACTTTTTATTAAAAATATTTAAAGTGGAATGTACAGTAGTATTACCCGTAGTATTCGGATAATACCTTACAGCGGTTGTCTAATTATTTACATTAATTTATGTTTACAAAAACTATAGATGTAACCGTCTGGGACGTCTTTATCCCCGCATAATGCATGAACTCATTGAGCACAGGTTATGCAACAATACCGGAGTTTATTATTCTATTACTCTCCACAAATAGTGCGTACCTCATTAGCTACGCCCAGAAGTCCTTCATCGTAGTACACTCCATCATTATCATCGTCGTCATGAAGAACCACTGCTGTAGTATCATCATCAAAATCAGTTTTGGAAGAGATAAAAATCTTTAGTTTATAAGATTCTTCATTTATAGCTTCTTTTTGGCTCCTTTTTGATTTTTTCATGACTGTGTACGGTATTACCCAAAACCCGGAAACCAAAATATATTTGACGAAAAATTGTATAAAAAGTGGAATTTTGAATGCTAAGGCACATTGGATCTAATGTCAAGCTATCAAAGATCGCCAAAATCAATATTATTTTACAAAGTTACTGTGATAAATGTACTTACAGCTTAAAAATCATCCGATGATTTCCGTAAACAATCAGTGCAAAACGTCAAACGCGCTCTCTAGATAACGATCACCGGCCGAATGGCGCGTGTTGCTGTCTGAAGCATTGGGAATGGTAAAGGCTAACGCTAGATAAAGGCAGGTGTTTTTTGCTGTTGTGCGTTTGGCTAAAACCATGTGTACGGAATTAGCCACTGTACGGGAATACCCTCTGCTTCGCTACTATTTCATAATATTCTGCCAGATAAATATTTTATTTCGAATTTTTTCCCCAAATATATGTTTAAATAAAAGACATGCTTCTTGTTCTTACTGCATGCCCCTGTTTACTATAAGTGTCTTTATAAGTGAATAACTATGTAATCTCATATCATCAACAACATATATCGGATGGAAATGATTGCATTTCATTCCCAAACACCACGAAAGGAATGCATGTGTGGATGAAATCCATTATTATGTACCTGTTTATGTAATGCCAAACTGTGTTTGAGAAGCCGCTCACAACTCGGTGCCTACGTGAGTTGATTTAAATGTTCCTTTATTTCGAATCTACATTTTTGAGATTACCTCGAAGCAACCTCTACAATATTCCAAATCCATCTCACCCTAGTGAACCAATCTATGTAATATGATGATGTCATATAATGGAATATAATACACTCTGACGCCCCGTGGAATTTCATCACGTTTAATATCTCACCTGCGAGATATGGCAGACATTGCTCATAGTGTATGTTTCTTTATTTTTTAAAGACCTATAGATTCAGTGTATAAAAAGCATTATAGAAATGATCATTTCAAGTTTTCAACCAAGGTTCGACTACATATAAAACAGTTGTCCATTGTAACATTTGATGAAAAACTGAATTGAGATTTTGATATTTATATTTGACATAGGCCCGGTTGTTTCAAGTTCGATCAAAGTAAGCGGTCGACCAAAGCATAGATTTTTACGAAAACGGATCGTCTGATTGGTGGAGAACGTAAAAATCTATGCTTTAAAAGAACGCTTACTTTGATCGAACTTGAAACAACCGGCCCATAGATTGACACAAAATAATCGAGGTTTATTCAAACTCGCCGATAGATGGCATTAGTGACCCCGTTTCTGCATTTCATCTGACACATTTGAATTCTTTATACAATCTCCATGTTCCTTCGCAATTTTAATGTTTGTATATTGATGTATTACTTTCATGTTAATTATCAATAAACAGGTATTGAACAATCTGGTGTTTTAATTTCTTTCGCAGACGCTTATAAACAAATGAACCCACGACAATCTGAGACTCTACAAATAAACATTGAAAACCGCCATCGTCTTCACAAAAATAATAAAAACTTAAAACACTACGTACTTGCTTGCTCAATTGGATATTTGTTGCGAAATGCTGAAATCCGGTAGGTAGCAGTATACACTATTATTACCAATGTGAGTCTCTGTTAACACTATGCAGGCCGGCAAAACTTTTAAACAATTTAAAATTATTAGGAATTTATTTTACGACAACTAGACACTTTGGATCAGTGATACAGTTAAAAGGTTGCGATGTCGAAAGGGTAGATACCTCGGCAGTATTCTCACGATGACTATTGATCCAGATGTGGAGGTTAAGTGCAGAATTGAAAAAGCAAGAACAATATCAATTTAAAACTAAGGCAAAGAATGTTAAAATGTTATATGTGGTCGATCATGCTCGGCTAGAGCAGAAAGCGAACTGCTCTCATCAGTAAAAGTCAGTGATTGGATGCTCACCGCATTCCCAGGTCCGTTTTGTGAGCGAAAGCTGACATATCGGTCCTATTCATGCGTTGCCAGGTTGACAATTTTTCTCTAATGGCCATCTCCGTGCTGAGTTGTGTAAAAGGCGGCCCAGCAAGGAGAGGCCTGTAAAAATCCAACCACTGTTCCTCACCCACAAAACAATTATTAGTACTACAAAGAAGAAAATTTACAAACAAAGAAAAATATAACAAAAAATCAAAGTAAAAAAAAATCAATCAATAAACAGTAAAATTACAAGTAGATATGTGTCGTGGCCTGATATGTGTAATGAAAGACAAATAAATCAAGAATAATAAAATAAATATTAGAAATGATTAAAACATGAATGTAGCAAAGGTGAGATAGAAATAAAAAAAAAGATTGGCAGAGGCATCTAAAAAGAAAAGAAAACATATATAAAGTTAGGAGAAAGAGAAAAAAAATGTTAAGTTTTGCGTAATAGAAGTAGAAAGGAGATAACACATGACCGAAAAAGTTAAGTTAGGGTTTAGTGGGAGAGGGACAGCGAGGGGAAAGGGAAAAAATAACAAAAAAGAAAAAAAATCCACTCTCTTGTCAGGAGAATTTCATATCTGGGTCACATACTATGAGGGGAGAAATATCACTTGCTCTAATTAATAATAAAAGGCGAGATAGAGGGTTGCCGAGGGGCTGGTAGGCGACAGATGTCTTGGCTGCGAACCAAACGAGGGTGGACCGGTATTAGAAGTGTGGAGGGGCTCTTCCGGGCAGCGCAGGATAGAGAGACTTTTACTAGAGTGATCGCCAACGTCGAGGGTACCTGATTAAGCAAACAAAGAAGAAAGATAAGGATAATTTTTTTTTAAATCGGGTGTTTATAAATTAATTTGTAATGATTGTGATTATTTTTATATAGGAAAAACGTGTAGAAATTTTGAAATTAGAGTTAAGGAACACTTAAGGTGTTTAAATAGTTATAATTATTCCGAATTTTCTAACCATATTTCGGCTATGGATCATTCTTTTGATATTAATAAGGGTTTACAAATTTTACATACAAATGATACAGAATCCAATTTGATAAATTAGAAATTTTGGAAATAAGAAAGAGTGTAAATAGTAAATTGAATGTTATAAATAATCAGGTCCTTTTTGCAAATAGTTTCTTTTAAATTTATTTTCATGTTAAGTAGGTACTTTATATTATCATTTTCCATATGTAACTTTATAATATTTTGATCTATTCTTCGATTTTTAAATTTTATTTTTGTTATCCTGACGAAGAAGCCATTGGCTTCGAAAAATGTTAATTTTTTCAATAAATAAGTGGTGTTTACAAAGTTAATTTATATAATATTATTATAATTATGTCACCACAAAATAAATTTGCTATATTTGAAGAAGAAAAAGAAGAAAGAATTTGTCTTAGTTCTTTTTTAAGCTTCAAATGTTCTTGTGTCATATAGTGAGATGTAAATTCTTTTTAGATAGAAATTTGTTGCATTGTTCGACAGATTCTCATATTTTTACATGAATAGAGGTATTAGGAGAATCAATTTCACTCGAATTTCATTTTCAAATGAACTCATAAAATATGGAGGCACAAAGGTAGCGAAAGAACTACATAAACTGTTCGACAAAATCTTCGAGCAATCTGAAATACCAAACGAATGGAGACTGAGTATCATCATACCTATTTTTAAGAAAGGCACCAAAACAAACCCGGAACAAAACTGGAGAATATAATACAAAATTGTGATGAACAGCAAGGTTCACCACTGATGCAATATTCGTGAAAAAATGTATTGAATATAATAAACCGGCGTATATGTGTTTTGTTGACCTCACTAAAGCCTTTGACAGAGTGCTTCTAGAAGATGTTATAGATATTCTAACGGAAAATGATGTACCACCACCCATCATCAAAGCTTTTCATAATTTGAATACTAAAAATAAAATGTGCATTAACAGTGATCTATCGAAAGAAATCTCAGCCGCAGCAGGCATCAGACAGGGAGATAGCTTGAGCCCCTTCTTATTCAACATCATCATGGATAAGCTAATAGAAGATGTCAAATCAATGAATCTAGGCTACAACATGGGAGACAAAAAGATAGATATAATATGTTATGCTGATGATGCGGTATTAATAGCCAACTCCGAAGACGATCTTCAAAAACTTCTGCACAAATTTCATACATCCTCACAAAGATTCAACATGAAAATCTCCGTAGATAAGACTTAGAGCATGGTGAGATCAAAACAGCCGGTGCGATGCAAGCTTGCAATTGACGATAAAGTAATAGAGCAAGTAATGAGTTTCAAGTACTTGGGTGTCGAGATATCCAGCAGTAACGACCTCTACGAAGAAGTAAGAGAGCAAGCAAACAAAGCAGCAACTGTTGCTGGATGCTTGAGAAATGCTGTCTGGAGAATCGAACACATGCTCAAGGAGAGCAAAGTGAAGATATATAAGACCTGTGTACGCCCAATCATGACGTACGGTATCGATACAAGAGCTGACATTACCAGGACTAAAAATCTCCTAAGAACAACTGAGATGAAGACTCTCTGATGCATTGCGGGACTGACAATCTGAGATCAGGTGAGGAATTCCGAAATACGAAGGACTTGTGACATCGAGGATATTGTCCGATGGGGAAGATCTAGAAGACATTACTGGAGAGATCATGTGGAGAGAGCTTTTTCTGAGAGAGTAGTGAGCGTAGCAGCGAACAAGCTGTCGTCAGGTACCAGACTCCCAGGAAGACCGCACAAAAGATGGCGAGATAGCTGGACATCTGTATCCCAGGAACAGGCTCCGAGCAATGACAGGACGCAGTCCTAGTTGAAGCAGAAGAAGAAGAAGAATTTCACTAAAAAATATATTTAAGCATTAATAAAATCAATCATTAAATGAAAAATATTTATAGTATTTTTTCTTGTGTGTGTTATATATTTGAAAAATAAACCTTTAAAAAAACACTCTAATGACATAAAATTCTTTTTCCAATAAAATCAGTAAATACCACGAGTTTTATTTCTTTTTAAAGTTCTATACCTCTATATTTAAACACCCATTATTTAAGCGCTGACAGAGCTCAAGTCTGTGCACCCTGTACGATATTTCATGTACAACAGAGATCGCTACTTCACGTGATGTGTTTTGTACTTCCGAATAATCATTCATAATATGAAAGAAGTTTGATAGGGTGGGATTTTTTGAGCGACAAACTTTCATGCATTTTTTTTAATGCAATCACTCTGGCGCAGGGATTTCAGCTTAGCCTCTGTCGTATCGTGGCAGCAAGGCACACAGCCGTGCACAAATACAATATTAAGCATATTTATTTAAAACATCTTCCTCTGCCGAACTCGATTGTTCCATGAGAATTGCCCTTTACAATGAATGGTTGAATCAAACTACGCACCAAGTACCATGACCGACAAGCCGAGGAAAACAAGAAATAGTGAATGATAATGTCATATATAAGTTTTTATAAGTTACTATACATCCTACCTGTCTTTTCTATATAAAAACTAGATGAAATAATATTCTGTGTTTCTTGTAATTTAGTTCCTGTAATTTCAAACAACACCCAAGCACCCAGCGCTCTTTCTTATGAAAGGCACCAACGTCTGTGTAGTTTAACATTAGGTAAGTACCCTCAGCATATTCAAATGGCAAACTGGTCTAGAGATGCGCCACTAAGGTACCGGTTCCGTTTATAAAATAAAAGTACCAAGTTTATGTTCATTATTTTTAATGTATTAAATTGTTTTACAATTACTAAATAGACAGAACAAGAAAATTGGTTATTTACATTATTGATAATGTAAATATGAACTCAGTAAAGTGGTACGGACAACAAAAATTAACATAATATTTGAAAAAAATAACCTTTGCGACACAAACACTTTTTTTCAAAATTCAATGTAAATAAAATAGAAAATTTTTACAGAAGGATAGCAATTATTTAAGCAATGAAAGAAAATAACATATAACAATTCGAAACAAGCACATCTTTAGGATACCAAAATTACTTCAAAATACCAAAATGCAACACCAGACAATACAGAGTTAGAGGATATATATCACGATATTTATGGCTCGATTTTTATTTTTGATATATATCCAAGAAAACTTTCTGCGAATGTTAATAGATTGCGCTAGTTGTATTTTAATAAATGCTACAGGTTGTTTTTTTTAATATCTGCGGTCGTTACAAGATGGCGCTAGTTGTATTTAAAAAAGTGCTACGGTTATATTTTAGTTTAATTTGTTTCATATAATCAGTTTTTTATTTCACACAAAGAAACAAACTCCCACACATTAGAAAGAGCACATAACACTACATTAGAAAGAGGAACTTTTATAAATTATATATAATAATTGCATATACAGTAGAGCGTCGATTATCCAATCGTCGATAACCGAACAACCGCTTATCCGAACTACTAGGCCCCCCCTCCTGCCACCCGAGCTACGGTGTTTGTGCACTTGTCACGACTTGTTCTTCTTCTTCATCTTTTCTTGGCTTTTCACCGTTGCCAGTGACTTGTTAATTGTACTCGTATGTCACTTCCAAGTAGCCGCTAGGCGATAAACGAAATTTTGCCACGTGAAAATAAACTCTGGATTTAAAATGCCTGAACGTAAATGTGTTGTCCTTTCTATGAAAGATAAATACGAGATTAATAAACGTTTAGAGGAAGGCGAATCTTCAACCAAGTTATCCAATGAATACGAAGTTGGTAAGTCTACCATGTCGGATATAAAAATATAAAAAAAGATATGTATGAAATGATAGGTATGCTAAAAAAGCTCAATTGCCACGAATGTGATGAAGAAGAGGTTCAACAATGGATGGATATCGACGATAAAGATCCCAGGTATCAAATTATGCAGGATAGCGAAATTTTAGACTATAAGGATTAGTATATTAATGACTATAAGGCTGACGCCACTGCTAGCACGTCATCAACTACAAGTTCAGATAATGAAGATGAAAACATAATCTGAAGCATTTACTTGCATAGATATTGCTTTGCGTTGGTTTGAAACACAAGCTGAAAGCGACCAGTATCAAATATCTGTCCTTTAAAAAATACGTGACCTAGCCGCTTGTAAGCGGGTAGGCTTGCTTCAGCAGACGGAGATTGAAGATTTTTTTAAACGTTAATTGTACCTAGTATGTACATAATGTTTTATTACAAGATTGTCTGCACTTTTTTTTGTTTAATTCCTATTTGTTATTAAAGATATAAATGTAAGTATGGTTTTCATTCACCTGTACATAAATAATATGTATGGCTGAATCAATACAGTTCGATTATCCGAAAATACCGGTTTTCCGAACACCTACGTCCCCTAATTAGTTCGGATAATCGACGCTCTACTGTATAAGCTTTTTTCAGTATGCAATTCATTTATTTAATAAATAATAATTCATGTACAAAATGAAAAAATAAATTTCTTTATTATTTTGAGTTTGTATCAATCGACGTTTGCAAAAAAGGAGAAAAAAGTTTGGATATAAATATATTCAATTTTTGATATATATCAGATATATATCAAAAAATCTGATTTTTTGATTTTTATTATAAAAATCGGATTTTTTGATTTTTATTATAAAAATTGGATTTTTTCGAATCCTGAGACAATACCAGCAAAACTACATTCATTTAGAAATAACATCAATAATCTTCCTACATAAATCAGATAAAAGCCATTAAATGAACATTTAAAAAAACACAAAAACGTTTAAAATGAGAAAACGATACAAGAGATTTTAATAAAATGTGGATAATAAATAACGCCGTGCGTTAAGATTTGCTGAAATGATATTTTGAGTTATTGATGTATATTCCAGGCCTTCTGTTTTTCTTCTTTTATTTGCACTATATTCTTTATAACACCTTTTCTTTGTTATTTGTATGTGGAGCTCACACGACGCGCACACTACTTGGTCAGCCATTTTAATACAATCTGAAGTTAGCGGACCATGGCACTTAATGCCGTTTTTTAAAAAATACTCCGTGGTACTTGGCAAAGTCACAATATTCCAACAAGCATAACGGCTAAATGCAACATCGCAGGGACATAATGCATTACTGGAGTTAGTGGCGATGTCATATAGAACCAAGCTGCATACTTAGTTTGGGAAATGAAATTTTGGTACTTAGTGCCTATTTTACTGCAACCATTCAAATGATTATATGGGTTTAGGATAACTACAATACGAGGCTGCATGTGAATAACAACTCATAATGATGTAATGGTATTGGTTTAAAAAGTAAAAGCATAAATAATGGATTGACTCAGCATATGATTATTAGATCATTACAAACAATTTTGGTCAAACAATTAGGGATTATGAAGGAATGCTAGACAAGGTATGTATTTTAGTTTAAACAAAATATAATATCAAACCTTTCCAGATATAACTGTATCAATTGGACATCTTTGTTTTTTACAAGGTGGACTTATAATATCAAACTCACACTAATCAACATTAAATTTAACCACTTTGAAGAGAAATAAGGTGCATTTGAACTAAATAATAAAATGTATAAAATACCATGTGTCTTTAAATTTCAAAACATTTTCTTCTTAACTATTGTAATATTTTAACATTATTTTCTTGTCATAGCGTTACTTATTTGACTTTTGGAACATCCTTCATTATTCTACCTGTCACCCATACAATTTTGGTAATTCGTCTTTCAGAAACAATATTACTGATTTTACTTACACATTCTAATCAACATAACTTGATTTTATTAATTATATAAAATAACTTGATTTCATTGATTTTATATTAATTTAATATATTACACAGTTACACAATAATCTCCTGTGAAATGTTTTTATTTATATGGTGCTGGTCGGAGGCCCGAGACGGATCATGTTCCTTAGTGGTTATTTTGTTGATTGTAGTCAGACATATTACATAGACACGTTTGACGTAATTCATAAACACAACTTTATCTCTATGCTCAATGAGAGTCTAATAAATAACTATTTGGATGATTGTCATCCAGACGAGTTGGAAAGCTTTAATAGATAACTTTGCTATGAAACTCTTTCTGGTTAATCTTCCTTAAAAATGTAAACATTAAACATTTTTCTAGTACCAATAAAAATTTTGACGAGAGTAATATTTTTAGACAGCATAAAAGTTAAATTTGATCTTAATGTTTGACTCAGGGACAATAATTTACCAAAAAATATTTCTGGATAGGTCACTGTCCACGCTAAATTAAATAAAGTACAAATCGATGGAGTGACTATCTATATTAAGCGAGATATTCCTTTTACATTAAATGAAATAGAAATAAATGTAGCTATTCATATAATGTTTGCATAAAAAATAGAATAAAAGAAAGTGCCGTATACATAGATCACCCTCAATGCAAAATCTCACAACGTTCTTAGGTTCCGTTGACAGAAAGCTTTCACTTTGTCGTAACTGGAGATTTGCATTTAAATATTCTAAATTATAATAAACATAATCAAGCAGTTGACTATCCTAAACTTATTAACTTATTGTGGACTTAAATCACTGATCAACAGTCCTACCCATGTCACTTCCGCGGCCAGTTCTTGTATTGACTATTCGTTGTGTAAAACAAATAAGGCAGTAGGTACCTATATCAACATTTTATTTTTGATCACTATACATTCAAAATCTATCTTTCTTTCTTACTATCTATCTAAAATCAAAATTTATGATCACTATACATGTCGAAAAATCTCTGTTAATACAACCAACTTTGTAAAGAGAAAAATTAATCTCGATACTCTTCAAGGAAGCATAAAGATCGAGAATTGGCTCTCAGTGTACACTGATATTGATAGTAACACTAAATTTCAGGAATTTTTGGATATCTTACCAAAATACATTGTTATTAAATATTTTGATAAATTAAAAAAACTAAAACCGTTACAAACGGGCTACTTCTTTGCATTCATAAAAAGAATAGGCTGCATAAAGTTTTAAAAACTACTAACAACCTTATTCAATACATACCAACATTACATGAAATACAGAAATATGTGCAACAAACTAATAAAATGGAGGAAATATACCTACTACAGACAAAAATTTGAGGAGGCTAAATTAAATGTTTAGAAAACATAGATTTTTATCCAACAGGCATCGAACACTAAATTAACTCATAGTACTTTTATGGAATTAACACGTTGATTGCCGATCATGCGAAACCGCGCGATAAATATTTACATTATGTAAAACCTACTTAGATAATATTAAAACTTAAAACACATTATACAAAGTTATTTAAGCACAGTAAAACAACATTTAAAGAAAAATAATAGTTTGGCCATCTCATGAAATCCTGTTTTTCAGGTCGGCAATCAACGTGTTAAGAATAAATTAAAGAAATATTAATAATAATAATAATAATGACGGAAATGATTATTCCTCTCCTTTTTCTACTCCTGGACTATGACTCCAGCCAGCGAACTGGAATTGATTCAGGACATTAGTGACTTGAGCAACAAATGCGTGGTATAAAAGCAAAAGCAACAATATCCAAAAAAATGATTGCAGTCATCAAAGATTACTAATCGATAATGTACTGAATTTGAGATTTTATAGGAAACACGGCTTGTACTTTAAAGGAAACATGATTTTGGAGGGGTTGTCATCCTTGTTGACTGCATTCAACACATTTTTTGGATATTGCTGCCTTTGCTTTTATAACTCACAAATCATGTGTTGGAGTTTGTAATATTTGTGCCGGTAAAATTAAGATAGCGAAACACCTTACCGTAAGAAACCCTACTTGTTCACATAAGGAATCTAAACTTAATTCAAAATATTTCACCCAGAGCATTAGAATGTGCTCTCATCAAACCGGTACATATTTAAAAATGGTGAAAAGGTTAAACCATCTTAAGCTTTTGCTTTTATTGTGAGGTAGTTTTTTTCACTTTTTTCGACAGGTTTTTCTCAAACACAAACGAAATGTTAACTTTAATGCCGGGCATTTTTAGTGACTTCGATTCGTGCCTGTATTATAAATAGGTTTCTATTTTTTAAATCATTCTTTTTTGTTAATCTTTTCTTATATTCATTTTATCCTGTTATAAAAATACTAGTAAATTTTCATTTACTTCTGAAAAGTTAGTGAATATTTCAACTTTAATAAATGCACATTTTTGATTCCGCTTAATTAAATTTCTTTATTGTGAAATTTAAACTAAACGAATCGCCAAATACGTTGATATAGTTATCACTACCGTGGATGATTAATTCCCATAGAACCGAAGGCGAACGTGACGCGGATCCACATTCCAATAATAGCTTTTAACAGATGGTCGCTTCACTAGACAGGATTTGCCCGGCCACCGTAATACAAATAAATAAGTCGGGGAACTGACTTTAAAATAAATTAAAATTGGGTTTTCAGAAATAATATTTTGTTGATACGTGCAAGGAATAATAAGGATTAACATAGTTTTATGACCAGCAGAGCTTGTCGGCACCGCTTTTAACAATAGGAATGGGCGCACGTGCGATGTCGGAATTGCGGTCCTCTGTCAGAAAACAGTAAGTGGTAACTTTCCCAGGGAGGCAAGCCGGCTGCATCATAAAACCCGAGCCATTATAGAGGATATATTTAGGGCTTAGACAACCTTTTAGAAAACAATAGGTCGGGATGTTTGGGGACATTTTACAATCCCTGACGGCCGGTGCAATAAAACGTTTGCCGACACAGAAAAATATTTTAGAATTACAAGTAAATTGGTTTACAAAGGTTTTTTCTGGAACCGGCGATATAATAATATTTCCGAATAAATCGTCCCAAGGGAATGGGGAGAAAATCCCATCTATTACCAAGCAGCTGGCGGGAACAGAGAAATTTATCAATAAGTGGGAGGAGAGGTATCGGTTATATAATTAATAATAATTTAATAATTCAACGAACGCTTTTATGCCCCGGTATTATATATTATGTATCGATAATATATTATGTATGATGTATAGGTAAATTTAACATTGAAAGCGAGAGCGAGAGTAATTACGACACCGCGATCCCAAAAAGCAATTAATTACGCAACGACAATAGGTACACGCAGACTTAATGTATCATTTAACACACGAAAAAAAAGGAAACAAAGTCAATAGAAAGTAAGAAACCTATAAATTAATAAAATAAATACGAAATATCATGTAAATATACTGTGTAGAACCAGGATTACTTTTGTATTAATATTCGTAATAGCTATTGTTTTCTAATCAAAATTTATTGTAATGTGAAAATACATATAGGTGTATGATAGACGATGTAACTTGTAACTATGTAAAATAAAATGTAAGTATAATCTCTTATATCTGTACCTAAAATATTGTGGCAAATGTTATTATTAATTATTATTGAATGACTCGTCAAAAAGCTTTTATTTTAAAAGATATAATTAAGAGTAAGATTTTAATCTAGAAAAGGCTGAAAGATTTTTTTTATCTGGAAACCGTGTGAAATGGAAATGCCAATTAATGAATACAAATTGGCGAAATGCCGGAATGGATTAATTTTGAATTGAAGAAAATAAACATATATCTTAGTTTTTTTTGTAAGATTAAATTGTCGATAAAATGGCTACTTTGTATAGTTGTAATAATTGCTTAATGTTATGATTTAGTTTTAATCAAAATTAAAAAAAAACCTCGAGATGTCCTTCTATATTAAGACAAATGTGGTTTATTCTATGCGTGCTGTAATGATTTTTGTAGACAGTAAAATTATACTTACTGTATGTTTAATAATTATAATTAATCGTTAGAGTGATATAAGTTTGTAATAAGCGAGACTGTGTCATTTATTAAATTCTATGTGAATACTGAATCGTTTTGGGTTTAGGAAAAATATGCTAACTTATGTTTTATCGACGGATTCCTTTCCTATAGGCATACAGAAGATATACCTAATTATTTTTAAAATCAATAACCTTCTTTTAGATCTCAAAAAGAGAAACGAATTTAACGAGACACTGACTCAGTGCTTTCAATTAATATGAATAGATTAATTGTCTCAAATATGTTGAAAGACTGGACCGTATTCTTTTGTTTCAAATACTGCCTATCTAATATTATTAAGGTGTCAAAAAAAAATTGATTTGTAAGGACTATACCTGTTAGTTTTTTTTACTTTTGGTAACTTACGTTTTTTTCTCTATGTAATTGTTGGTCCAGAAGAAATGAAATTAAAAGAAATTTAATTGGAAATTTAATTATAAAAAAAATAATTAATTATAGAATTTAATTATAAAGTTAATTATAAAATTTAATTATAAATTTAATTATAGATTTAATTATAAGTTTGATTATGAATTTGATTATAAATTAAATTATAAAAGAATTTAAAAAGAAATTGAACTATACAAAAAAGGAGTAGTTACGGCTGGCGTAGGCACGGGAGCCACTATAAAGGAAAAATTGTGCATAGGACCGAGCTCTGCACATGGCCAGGAGACGGAAAGACTGAGGAAGTCGCCGGGGGCGTGACCGAGAAGGAAATCCAGGGTGACGACGCGCTGGTCCAACCAAGGAAGAGAGATCGGCACGGGAACCAATGGCGGGACAGACAAAGAAGATTAACCAATAGCGAACTTGGAGGGCGCTACCCTGTAGACTCGAAGACCAACACCCCGCTCGAGCAGGGTATATGAGGGGGCAGCCGGCTTCAAGGGAATCAGTTGCGATCGGGGTTCGGAGGAAGCAGTTACGATCGAGATTCGGAGGAGAGAGTTGCGATCGGGAGTCGGAAGTGAATCAGTTGCGATCGGGGTTTCGGAGGAAGCAAGTTGCGATCGGGAGTCGGAAGTGAATCAGTCAGATCGAGATGCGAATCGTTGCGAATCGAGAGGAGATCCGAAGTACGGGTCGTAGTTACGGACGTGAAGCAGGAAAAGTGAGGTCACAGTCGAACCGAGATCGGGAGTCGAGAGGGGAAGCTGAAGTGAAATCGGGAGTGGAGAACGCCCAACGCCTTAAGTACTCTTTTTATGTATACAACAATTGAGATTTTTGCAGAGACATTTATTTTAATAGTGATTGTTTTCGCATAAGTTAGTCAATAAGTAGAATATAAATTTTGTGTTTGCTTTTCCTTTTATCCATAAAGTTAATAAGATAGTTTGAATTTAATTAATGTGATTTTTTCTCAAAAATATCCTATGAGTAAGTAAATTGTACATTTCTATGTTGTTTTTTTAAATATTAATTAGATAATTTCGAATTTTAAACCAACTTTACTTTTCACCAAGTAATCTTCCTCAGGGAAGCAGGTTGCGTAATTTTCTGTTCCTTTTCTTTCATATACATATAATTTTGGATTGTGTTTAAATTTTAACTTCTCTTCAAAAAAAAAAAAGAATAATTTTTTTGGGAAATTGTATGTGTTGTTTGTATATTTTATTTCGCCTATTATAATAATTGATTTTTCTGTAAATACTATAATGTCTTGCCTTTGACTGTGTGTATATTAAACTGTGTGGACCTCGAATACCGCGCCTAATTTACACCTCCTGCCATTCCTTCCTCTGTGATTAAATTATGTATGATACCGGTAAGTCGTAGAGCCACGACCGCACCGAAGAATAAACGGTGCCCGTAAGTGGAGGGCACTCGTCTTCAGAGCAAATTTGATATCAAAGAGTGATATCAACGTATTTATTTTTGAAGCATCTATTTTGTTAATTCTAGCGCTTTGTCCCAGAAAAAGCTTTTTGTGCCCACAACAAAATAAGCCACAAGATTAATATATTTAAGTACTATTATCGCTTACTTGTCATTCACCCGTCAAAGATCTACAGATAAATATATGTCCGCGTCATTTTATCTGTGCTTTTCTGCATTTGACATTGAGCTAGCGAAAGAATAATTATAGAGGCACAGATAGCATCTTCAGTAATCATGGATACTGTAGTCAAGTCTGAGCCCAGGTCTCCCGCTGAGAGCGATGATGAAGAGAAGAAAGTCTTGTGCACTGAAGTGGAAGTCTCACAGCTCCATGTCAAGAAGGAAATCGCTGATTCAGGAACAGTCACCATCAAAGCTGAACCAGGAACTTCCACTGGGGGAGGTGGCGATGATCTTCATGCAGATGCATCGCACAATTGGATCAAGATGGAGTATTCGGATCCTAGCAAAGATGACGTACCGACTAGTGAGTTGATTTACAATTTAACCCTTAAATCAATCAATTACCCCTGTCGGGTGAGTATGACACAGATATAATTTTAATGTGCTGAATAATGGAGTGGATGTGCAATTTTTCGATTTATTGAATTATTGATGATAATCCTTTCATTTTAATAGCGTAAAAACATATATTTAGCCTTTTTGGAAACAGATAGCAAAAGGAATGTCAAAACTGCTGAGATTGGTTGAAATATAAAATGAATAAAAATACATATTTTTTGGATTTCCGTTACAATAATCGAATCTCAGTATACAGCGTGAATTTTACGTACCTACCCATAACAGAGAAACGGGAATTGTATCTGTGAGCTTGATTGCTATTAGCGTACATATATTATGGATGTTTCATAGAGACGAAGCTATGTTCGTCTATGGAAGCTATGAAAGTCTATTTTTCGAGTATTTATAGGGCGTAGGACCTACTTTACGGCTGGCTTAAGTGATCACTTTACACAATGTAGTGTTCACTATTCCACCCATGATAGACTACCACACCTGTCAAATTTTGATTGTATTAAGTTGTATTACATGCTATCATTGTTGTATTACATATTATTTTTTTATCATTATATGTAACTACTTAATTGTATTTCTTTGATTTTGTTATTTATATTTCTATTTATTTTTTTTTCTTCTTTTCTTTTTATTTTTATATTTTATTTTATATTCCTTGTATTTCTTTCCTTCTTACTATTATGTTACAGTTTTTCTTTCTATGTATTTTACATTATCCTATTTACTTTGTTTCTAATTGCATTTTTCTTTTGTACATTATTATTTTTCTTTATGTATTACCTATGATTATGTATTAACATTTTTTTTTCAATAAAGACATATCTTTATTGGGTCTTACTTTACTTACTGATGGGTCCGCACTGTACTGACTACTACAATGTAGCAGTGGCGTGCAGCGCATACAAGCAAAAAAGCTGTGCATTAGTAAAGATTCTGGGAAACAAATATTAATTAAATAATCCTTATCTTAAGAAAAAGTCGATTTAAAATTCTAGCCGTAATTCGTCCTACGGCTAGAAGTTTCATTTCTGACGTTTCCGTTTAACGGGACATATCTGTTTTTTTTTTTCCTATTTGAAATTCTAGCCGTAATTCGTCCTACGGCTAGAAGTTTTTATTATTTTTATTTTTTTTATTTAATATTTAAACTACATTTAAATCGTAATACATTTGTCTATTACAATCTACTTAGATACATTTTATTTTATTGCTTTGCCTCTCCAAAAATGAGACTTGCTCATGTGCTTGGTGAGGGGCTTACACTTTATTAGTTTATTTTGGATTTGGCTTATTTGTTCCTTAGCTATATGTCTTGTTATGCATTGTCAAATTGTATCGATCTAAAGTGTTGGTTTATTTTTTTCTTTAATTGTTGTAAGTCATCGATTTTCTTAATATCTGTAGGTAGGTTATTGAAGTTTTTTATGCCCAAGTATATGTAGTTTTGTTGACACAGTTTGGTATTATATTTTGGGATTTTAAAATTATTTTTGAATCTTAATGATGTGTTTTTTTCAAATTTAGCAGTTATGTTTTCTTTAATTAGTTGTATAATTGACGTTTTTTTGTAAACATTCTCTAATTTTGGAACTTGGAATTTAGAGAAAAGTAATTGTGTAGAGAAGGTTTTTCTTTTTTTTAATATTACTTTTATAATTGATCTTTGGATTACTTTCACTGTGTTTATGATGTTATTATACGCCCCTCCCCATCCAATGATTCCATATTGGAGTAGTGCATGGACAGAAGCGTAATAAACCATTTTTAAATTATCTATGGTTAGTGTGTTACGCAATCTTATGAACATATATATGCATTTCCTTATTCTTTTGATCAACTCGCTAATGTGGCTGTGCCATTTTAGGTGTTGGTCTATTATTACACCAAGGTATTTTAGTTCTCTTTTAGATTCTAGGGTTGAGCATTTGTCATTGCAGTTAGTTTTTTTGCAGTTGGTGTCATGTACAATAATTTGTAAATTTGAAGGGATTGTCGGTTTTTTTATTGAAAAAGGAATAAAGTAAGTTTTGTCGGAATTTAAGGAGAGTAAGTTGTTGTCAAAACATAATTTTAGCGTATTTATGTCATTGTTCGCTTGTGTATTAACTGTGTCCCAGTCGCTTCCTTTCGTGATGATCGCAGTATCGTCAGCGTATGATATTATTTTTCCGTTCAGTTTTAGGTTGAAGATGTCGTTAACGTAAATTATAAATAGCAATGGGCCTAGAATTGTCCCCTGGGGTATACCGAAGTCGCTGGTTAGGGGTTGACTTAGAGTTTCATTAATTTTTACACATTGTTGTCTTTCATGTAGATAACTTTGAAACCAGTTTAGAGCTGTACCTTTTATACCAACAGATTTTAATTTTAATATTAGTTTATTATCTGAGACACTGTGAAAAGCCTTTCACGAAAATACCAATACATTTAAAAGATTTGTCTAGCGATTCTTGGACAGTATTTGTTAATTGAACTATTGCGTCTTGCGTATTTTTATTTGCCATGAAACCAAATTGGTTATTATGGATTATTTTGTTTATTTTGAGAAAGTGAAATATTCTTTTATTAACGATTTTTTCTATAATTTTTCCAAAATTTGATATAAGAGATATTGGTCTGTAGTTAGTAGTTTCCTCCGGATTGCCCGATTTAAATATAGGAGAGATAATGGCTCGTTTACAGTTTGATGGAAAAATTCCAGTTTCTATACTTAGGTTTATTATATGCATTAGAGGCTTAGATATTTGTTTTTTGATAAATTTTAAGATATTCCCCGTGTATCCGTCATAGCCTGGTGCTGATCCACTTTTTAAAGATGTAATAATTTGTTCAATTTCTTCAATCGTGGTAGGTAAGAATTTTTCCAATTTATTCCTGTATATGTTGTTTTTGGAATTTATGTGTCAGTGATCTGTGGATTTGTAATTTTTTTTGCCAAATTTTTACCGACGTTGGCAAAGAAATTATTAAAAATATCTGCCGCTTCACGGGGATTTTCAGAGCAGTTTATCTTAGTGTTTTCGTGTGAGAGGATACTTATATTTTCTTTTTTTGATTGTTTTTTATCAATTATCTCATTGATTATTTTCCATACTCTCTTACTATCGTTTTTTCCAGACTAAATTTTTTTATAATAATTTTCTTTGGTAGTCTTTATTAGAAATGAAAGTTTTTTTTTGTAAGCTTTTATATATGTATTAAGTTGCTCGTTATTTGGTTGGTTTTTATATTTTTTTATATTATTTTATTTCCGACTTTTCTGTGCCTAACTTCATGTCAATCCTTCATTTATTTCGCTAACCAATTTGTTCCATAGATATAGTCAAGTCGCGAAAAAACGTGTATTTTTAAGGCTGCGAGTTTTGTGTAATAGACAAGTAAATTTAGCGTGCGTCTTCGAAAGGTCCTACGCCAGGTGAGAACTACGCGCAAGTAATTGCAGAAATATTATTTTGTACAAATTCCACCTAAAGCTTTCGGTGTAAATTCTATGTCTTTTCTATAGCGAATGTAAATACACATTAATACCTGTCATCTGTCATATCATAACATACAACGATATCATAAAATGTTTGATTTATTTTTGTGAAAAGAAACGTATATCTGAAATTAGTATTGTTCCCGATTTAATTATATATAAAGCGTCTTCGAAATATATTGAAATTTTTTGCCCTATTAGCTATACCTATACAAAATATTTATTTATTTAGGAAATATTGTTTACAATACTTCTTTTATAGTGCAGTTATTTTTGTGGATTGAAGCTACTCAAAATAATTCATTATATATAGTTTAAAAAAATTAAAAATGTATATACCCGTATAGTTAAATTCGTATATATATATTTTTAAAATACCTTGGTATATAGTCGTTCACAGCATAATCTAAGTTTATACTCACTGCTATGTAGTACTACATTACATTGAAGCGTACGCTTCACACCATTTAATGTATAGTGCACACTACAAACTACACACATTTCAAAGTTATTGAAAGTACATATTTCTTGCCCAACGTAAATTGGCGTGCGGCGACTTTAGAACTAAAACCCGCCCCGCTCGCACCCGACGGTAACCCCTCGCCCTGTCATTCAGTTCAATTTCGTATTTGCTCGGGAGCTGTGATATCTTGATTACCAATATACTCTGAATTATTATGTCCAAAACATCCAAAATAGAATAGGATGGTGCAAGAACAATTGCCAATGAAGTATTAAAGTTATGCGAAGCTGAAAAAGCAAAAATGGACCGATATTATCGTTTGACAGATTGACAGATAGAGCGGCCGCCATTACTGTTTCGTTTCTTTAGTGTTGCCCGACCAAATTTCTATTGAAGGCTCTGATACCGGTTACCGACATTCTGTACATTATTGTGTAATAAATTTACACCCTGACAACTTCCATCACGCGACAGGGACGCCCTCCCTCACCAATTTATAGTGGTACGTCTATAATTCAAATAGTACACTTCATTTTAAATTGAACGCTACATAGTACACTCATTTCAAAGTTATTCAAGTATGAGTACATATTTTAAATGGTAAATTTTTGGGACGTTGTTGTAGATAAATGAAGAAAAATTTTATTTTGGGAAAAAATAACAAAATATTTATATCTTTACCTATAAAACTCAATGTCTGTCTGTCTGTTCTCTATACAAATCCACACCGTTTGTCCGATTCGATTCAAATTTTGCATACTTATGCTTTAGGACCCGGCGGGTAACAAAGGCAACATTTCCGCCTTATTCTCATACCCCTTCCCCTCCCCCTGACATATTTTCGATGCAAATCTGTACCGTTTGACCGATCGGTTCCCCCTATTCTTTTAACACATCTCCTAACCTGATATATTTTCGATGCAAATCTGTACCGTTTGACCGTTCGGTTCCCCCTATTCTTTTAACACATCTCCTAACCTGATATATTTTCGATGCAAATCTGTACCGTTTGACCGATCGGTTCCCCCTATTCTTTTAACACATCTCCTAACCTGATATATTTTCGATGCAAATCTGTACCGTTTGACCGATCGGACACAAAATTTGGAAACTTATTCTTTAGGACCCGGTAATATATACGACATTTCCCCCAAATTATTTAACCCCTTCCATTACCCATTTATACGCAATATGAAAATGTTTATTTACGACGACATTACCATCGGTGATATCATAAAATGTTTGATTTATTTTTGTTAAATAAAACATTTATTTGAAGTTAGTCATATTCCCAATTTATTATATATAAATCGTCTTCGAAATATATTTAAAAAAAAATTCCGTTTAGGTACATATAATATATATATTTAGTTAGAAAATACTTATTTTAAAATACAGTTATTTTTCTGGATTATAGCTACTCATAATAGTTCATTTATATACAGTTAAAAAAATTAAAAAATATGTGTAGGTATACCCTTTTATGAAAATGCGTATATATTTAAAAAATATAATATATAGTCGGTCACAGCATAACCTAAGTTTATATCCACTGCACTCACTGAGGTATATCCATATATATGTTAATGTGTATATATATATTTTTTAAATGTAATAAATAATCGGTCATAGCATAACCACATAAATGTTTATACCCACTGCACGCCACTGTATAAAAGTATAAGGTATATAGAAGAATGCAATAAGTAGGTATATTAACTTTCTGTAAAAATTAAGTTTGTAATACAAATAATATTTGATGGTGGATTCTAATAAACGTTATATTGCAAAACATTGAGAAGCTAAATGACTGCAACTGAAAATAAAAGAAAAAACTTTTTAATAAATATTAAGTTCAAAATCAAAATAATAAGTGACGCTGCGTTTCAGTGTTACAAATCCCCTTTGAGCCAGTTGTATCAACTTGGATTATGGTAATCTTTTGTAAAAACCATTGATTTTTACGTTTTCCACCAATCAAGCAATGTTTTCGTAAAAATCTATGTTTTTAACGAAAGATTCCTGTAATCTTAATTGACCCGAGCGGCCTTTAAACAATTTTAATTAATTTTAAAGGTGCGAGAAATCGGAATGTATCTGTCGTTCCTCAACCATTGCAATAAAACTCATCGTTATTAGAACACAACATAAAAAAAATTATGTTAATTGTAGTCAGAAAAACTGCAATCAATAAACACATATAAAGTCGTTAATCATCTAAAAATATTATATAAGAACGATAAGCATATTCATTAACATGGCCATGTTATGTATATATTTCGGAATTATTATAAAAGTTGTATTTTAATTTGCAATGAAAAGTTATGTTTTGACTAGACGAACTAGTATATAGCAACATGATATATTATTATAATAATCTTTTTTTATATTTATTATTTATTACAGACACTAACATGATAATAGGTACATGATACTCTGATAATAAACATTATAGTGAAGACTATGCCCATTATCCCAATTACAAGTGTCTTCGGCACGCTCTAGTAACATGTATATTTGCACATTTATGTGTATTGTATATTTAGTGTTTGAATATAGTGCGATTAAATAATTGATTTAATGGATCTATAGGTTCAGGTTATCGTTTAGAAAATGGATGTTGTGTATGAGTGAGTCTTTAAACGAAGATAAGGTATCTGCAAGAATATCAGCATCAATGTTAGGGTCAGCACAATACAAATTATATGTGCGACACAACCTTGTGATGGGAGAAAAGTAACCGACATTTTTAGTGTGCCGGCTTATTCTAAAGAATTATTATTACTGAATTCACTACGAATATTAAAAATGTTTTATTCATACAAATAATTTATTTATACTGCAGAACTCTGGGGGAATCAAGATTCTGTTTTGGCGACCCAGCATCTGCCTGCCCCTGCAAAGCAGCCAAAATTAGAGTCAGTTTTCACAGCCATGTCCTCGAGTACGTGTGCTTCCTCTGGTAAGAAAGCGTTTTCGTGTTCGCAGTGCCCGTACACGTGCAAGCAGGAAGATTCCTTAGGTATTCATGTACTCTCCCATACAGGAAGGAAACCGTTTTCATGTTCACAATGCAACTATTCGTCTATCCGAAAATCAAACTTAAAATCACACTTACTTCAACACATTGAAAAGAAACTTTTTTCATGTCCACAGTGCGAATATTCGTGCATCAAAAAATCATCGTTGAAAGATCATATGTTTTCACATACTGGAGAGAAACCATTCTCATGTTCACAATGTAACTATTCTGCCATTTCTAAATCATATTTAAGAAGACATGAAATTACGCATTCCAGCGAGAAACCATTTTCATGTTCACACTGTAATTATTCGTGCAATCAAAAATCAAACCTGATAACACATTCGCGAACGCACACTGGTGAAAAACTATTTTCATGTTCACAGTGTAATTATTCGTGCATTCGAAAAAATACTTTGAGAGACCATGAGCTTACACATTCTGCAGAGAAACCGTTTTCTTGTTCACAGTGCAGTTATTCGTGCAATCAAAAATCACGCTTAAAAGCACATTCGCGAACGCACACTGATCAAACAATTTTTACTTGTTCACAGTGCAACTATTCGTGTAACAAAAAATCAGGCTTAATAAGACATGCGTTTACGCATTCTGAAGTGAAGCCATTTCAATGTTCACAGTGCAATTATTTGACCAATAAAGAAGTAAACTTCGAAGCACATACGCGTAAACATACTGCTGGAAAAGTTTTTACATGTTCAGAGTGCGAATATTCGAGCAACCGGAAATCAAGCTTGCAGGCGCATGTGCTTAAGCATAGTGGAAAAAAATTATTTTCATGTTCGCAGTGCATTTATTCTTGCAATCAAAAGTCATACTTAAAAGATCATTTTCGTGTACATTCTGGAGAAAAACCTTTTTCATGTTCACAGTGCAACTATTCGTGTTTTCAAAAATCGTCGTTTAAAAGACATGAGCTTCGTCACTCTGAGGTGAAACCTTTTCTTTGTTCACAGTGCAATTATTCGACCACTAAGAAATCAACTTTAGACGCACATTCGCGTAGGCATACCGGTGAAAAAGTTTATTCATGCCCACATTGCAACTATTCAAGTATTCGAAAATCAAACTTGAAAATGCATACGCTTTCGCATACTGGAGAAAAACCGTTCTCATGTTCTCAGTGCGACTATTCTAGCAATCAAAAATCAAACTTAAAGGCACATTCGCGTACGCACACTGGTGAAAAACTATTTTCATGTTCACAGTGCAACTATTCGAGCATTCGAAAATCAACCTTGGTAGCTCATGAGCTTACGCATTCTGGAGAGAAACCTTTTTCATGTTCACAATGCAACTATTCGTGCATTCAAAAATCAGCCTTAAAAACACACACGCTAACGCATTCTTAAACGAGCAATAAAAAAGTAAACTTCGATAAACATTCGCGTAAGTACGAGTCAGAAAAGTTTTTTCAAGTTTACAGTGTGAATATTCGAGCAATCAAAAATTAAACTTCACATGCGCATACGTTATTATTATATATTAAATTAACCGTTTCCATGTTCTCAGTACAACTATTCGTGCAGTCTCAAATTTAACTTAATTCACTTGCTTTTTCATTCGTGACATTTCATATAAACACCAGAGACAACATGCTTTTCCATTGTTCCGAGTGTCGCCGGAGAGTATTGAAGCATTTGTGCGTCTTCGTTTAATCTCTAAATTGTTTTAATGTGAGTATATTATTGATTTTATAATAATTTGAAAATAAAGAACCAAAATTCACGTTGTTTAGTTTTTTCATATTACTTTTAACTTAAATGACTGAAGAGTCCAACCCTGGATCCACAAGTCCTGGAGCAGCGGCCGCGGGCTGACTCTTGCTAGGCCTGGCTCCTACAGGATGTTTGAATCACATGGTCACAAGATAGAATACAATCAGATGGCGATAGTTTGCTCGGGACACAACGGGTAGATGCACAAGGTAAGATGGACCACACGCTCGTCAAGTAAGTTAAGTTACCGTGTTAAAAAATACAAAGAAAATATACCACCGAAATCTGAAGAGTTTTTAAGAATATCTTTTTAAAAGTTCTAAGATGAATTATGGTCTAACCTATAAACAAGCACGAAAACTAGCATATCAATATGTTAATGCGCTCTAGAAATGTCCAGAAAAATTGACAGAAAATAGGGAAGCGGGGATAGAATGGTATTTATGAAAAGGAAGGTTTGGAAAAGGGTTTATGAATAGGAATAAAGATCTTTCGCTTCGCGAACCTGAGAACACTAGTTTGTCTAGAGCAACGAGCTTCAACAAACAATGTTGCTCAATTTTTTGATAACTACGAAAAAGTTTTACGAAAATATAATTTCAAACCAGACAGGATTTATAATCTTGACGAAACAATTATAATAAAAATATACATTGTAAATCATTTGTAATTTCATTTATTCAATGTTAATTCAAAGCTGCCCATGGGTGTTCAAATCTACCCCCGGGGCTGGGCAGATTTGAACATTTGACTGCCGCTGCAAAAACTAAAATTCCGGCGTGAACCTTAATTTATTTTCCCCTAAGATACAGCCATTTTGTCGTATAATAGTCGGGCTAGAGATTGCAATACCATAAAGCGGTCAGAATAAAAATAATTCTCAAGCCCGCCATTCACGGGCGTGCCATTGTTCCAAATGGCACGCATCGCTCCAAAATACGCTAATTAACTAACATGGGTATTAACATTCACGAGTGAATTTCGGAGCGATGGCATTGTTGTGTTGTAAATAAAGTGTGGACATCCGTAGAAAATGTATATCACAATATAATTTTTGCGTACAAAGCCCACCTAATGGTGTCCGCAAAAATCTGGCCACCATTATATAATTCTTACAATATACAATTCTTGAAATAAAAACATTACATCGAGGTAAGTGTGTAGAACGGTGAGCACAGATGTGAGCTCCGACACAAATTCATCCGCAAAAATCTGGCCACCATTATATAATTCTTACAATATACAATTCTTGAAATAAAAACATTACATCGAGGTAAGTGTGTAGAACGGTGAGCAGAGATGTGAGCTCCGACACAAATTCATCCGCAAAAATCTGGCCACCATTGTATAATTCTTACAATATACAATTCTTACAATAAAAACATTACATCGAGGTAAGTGTGTAGAACGGTGAGCACAGATGTTTTTTACATATATTTCTTTAGTCACTGCTATAATATATGTGTATATTCTTGATATTCGAACGAAAGAATCATATTTTAAACCCAGTAATTACATGTGACTAATGTTACTAAGCTAATACAGGTACAAAAAACATCTAAGTACTTAAAACGTTAAAATATAAGGTACCTAATATTGTTATTATCCAAATAATATATAAAATTCAGATTTCTTACTATAATGTATATGAGACGATTATTTATAGAGCTTCTAAGTGCTAGGCGGAAAAAAAGACCTGCGAAAGGGCTCTGGGTATGATTAATACGAGTGTATTTATGTGGCGTCCCGTTAAACATAACATATTCAATCATCGGGTTCGTCATATTTATGTTTATTTACTCTTTTTTTTTGTACCTGTATTACTTATTATCTGCCCAGAACTGAATTGTCTTTATTTGAAAGCAGAGCGTCAATGCGCCCGAGTACTGAGGGAAGACGGCCACGATATGAATAATCTCAGTACTGTGCCGTCAATGTGACCCTTACTACTCGGGCGCATTGACGCTCTGCCGCTCGCCGCTCGTACCGTACCCGAGGCCTAATAAAGATAGATTTTAAGGCCACGCTTTTTCAGTGACTTGGATTCGTGCCTGTGTTATGAATAGGCTTTTATTTTTTAAATCATTATTTTTTGTTAATCTTCTCTTTTAATAATTTTATCCTGTTTTAAATATGCAAATAAATTTTCAGTTGCTTCTTAAAAGTTAGTGAATATTTCAACATTTGCCAAATACGTATTTCTTTTTTAAGCATTTATTTTGTTAATTCTAGAGTTCTGTCCCAGAAAAATCTAATTGTGCCCACAACAAAATAAGCCACAATACTAGTACGCTTAAGTACTATTATCCCTTACATGTCTTTCACCCGTCAGAGATCTATACATAAATATGTCCGCGTCATTTTATCTGTGCTTTTCTGGATTTGACATTAAAAAATTCGACCAGCTAGCTAAAGAATATCTAGTTTTCTTTTAATATAGAGGCACAGTTAGCATCTTAGGTACTGTATCATGGATACTGTAGTCAAGTCTGAGCCCAGGTCTCCCGCCGAGAGCGATGATGAAGAGAAGAAAGTCTTGTGCACTGAAGTGGAAGTCTCACAGCTCCATGTCAAGAAGGAAATCGCTGATTCGGGAACAGTCACCATCAAAGCTGAACCAGGAACTTCCACTGGGAGAGATGGCGGTGATCTTCATGCAGATGCATCGCACACTTGGATCAAAATGGAGTGTTTGGATCCTAGCAACGATGACCTACAGACTAGTGAGTTGATTTACAATTTAACCCTTAGTAAAACAATTTACAAAACTGCTCCTGTCGGGTCAGTATGACACAGATATAATTTTAATGTGCTGAATAATGGAGTGGATGTACAATTTTCTCGATTTATCGTAGGTAATCCTTTCATTTTAATAGCATAAAAACATTACTAGGACTTATAATATCAAAGACGCGAACCAATATTCAGTCATTTTTGACGGGTACCAGCTGGTAATATGAATAAAATTATAATGAAAATACATGTTCGGCCGTATTCTGAACGAAGCAATTTTGTTATTTCTGTATCTCGACAGATATTGTATAATATTGTATTGCCGCCGATTTTACTTTATAAGGTTGACAGGTTCGAAATTAATAAATTCAATCAATCAGAAAGCTCATTATTCATAATTATGAATAACTTAAGGCTTGTTCACATTTTGGAGCTTTCTTATTCATTAATAATTCATTAATATCAAACCTGTCAAACTTGTCGGCATTACAATGTTATACATAACATAACAAATCATTGACCTCATACGTATATGAGGTCAATGATTTGGGAATCACAATAGATTCAAAATTAAACTATATAAGTCACATTAACAATATCTTCAACAAAGGAATGAAAATGCTTGGATTTATAATTCGCAATTCCCAAAACTTAAACAATCTTTCTACTTGCATACATCTATATAAATCCCTAGTGAGAAGTCAGTTAGAATACTGCAGCCCTCTATGGTCACCATATTACACAAGCCACATCCACACAATAGAAAAAGTACAATACAAATTTTTAAGATATTTAAACTATAGGTTACGTATCCCAATAGAGCAATAGCTGTACGATTAACAGATTACTTACACTAGGGAACGAATACGCACACATATCGGATATCTTCAGTGTTACATTAGAGTGCTACCGTACTCATCTCAATAAATACTTCTTAGGCCCGGTTGTTTCAAGTTCGATCAGAGTAAGCGTAGAGTTTAAACTCAAATTTTTAGTAATTTTTTCAAAAACGGGTTGTTTCAAATCGGATTAAGCGAAATCTGTCAGAGAATTCTGAGCGAAAATTTTAGATTAAACTCTCGGTCAGAAACGCACATGCGCACTGCGCAATGTAATTGACATCTGTCAATAAAATATTTTTTTATTAATTTTTCGACATTTTACATACAAAGTGTCGAAATGTACAACATTATGTAGGGTGACACAGGCTTTTCTGACGATCGACTAATCCTACAGTATATCCTTAACAGGAGAAGTAATTTACTTAGACCTCGAACGATACTTTTTTGTCAGAAGAAATTGATTTTTCCGCAACTCTAAATGAATTTTACCGCAGGGCATTGTCGACAAAAAATTTTTTCACTCGGGTTTTGATAATTTTACATTTATGTCAATGAAAGGTGCGTAGGTGATACATCTTGAATACTGTTTCTTGGACTGAGGATAGGGTCAGCCATTACCAGAGCAATGGCTGACCACAGACCACATTTTAGTCAGCCGAAGAGCACTATAAAAATCAGAAATATATTTGTCATTATGTCCAAACAAAATATCAAGTTACGACAAACAGTAGGTACTACTTAGGTACCAGATTTGGTCATTGCTATATATATGTAGGAGACCGGGACTATGCCCTCAAACCATATGTACAGCAATTTTTAATGCTACAATGGGCCTGAAGGCCCAATTTTAATTGCGGTCCGACAAGAACACCTAGATTTTAAAGAAATCAGAAAGATCTATTGCGTCCTCACCGGGAATCGAATCCGGAATTCTCATTATGCAGAGCCAGTAACATGGCCACTGGTTTGGTCATGTGGAACAGATGAGCAAAGAAAGGATGGCAAGGAAAATTGTTTGTCGAAAGCAGCAGAAACAGAGGACGTCCGCGGAATAATAGTAATAAAACAATATATTCGGTGTATGAAATTCTTTTATTTTATTGTATTTTATATACCTACCTATCTTGTATTTTATATACCTACCTATTACCAGGAAAATGAATATTTTAATAAAAAATACAACTTGTAATAAAATTAAGCCAGATCTCTTTTGGCATTATGCCTTTCCAAAACAACTTCGTGAATTTCCTGCCGATTCTTTAGATAGTTGGGTTTTGAAAATATCTAACTGAACCACATATAATGTATTCTGCATATCACTTTGAGATTGAGTGGCTTTTGATTCACTTTTCTTATTACCTGCAAACAAAGAAAAGGTTATAAACAGAAAAACTAACGAAATACAATACAGATCAAATAAAAACATATTGTTCTTTCAAACACTAAATAGGTAAGATAACAATTTAATTTCATCAATAACTAACCTTCCTGGCGCATTTCATCATATTCTCGAATCTACCTCGAAAATCTGTTGGACAGTACGCATTTAGGCGGGAACAAAGCCACAAAACATTAAATTAGTTGCGTAATGCGGCCCACTAGTCTCCTTTCATCTTCTTGTGGACATCTTCAGTAAAACAGCATTGTTGATGACATGTATCGAAACATCTGCTTTGATCTGCTTGTCAAATGAAATTTAAATTATGTGTTGCCATATGCAAAATTATTTTGGCGTGCATTTGTCTATGATTTTTATTTTACACAATTGCAACACCCCTAATCCGATTTTAAGAGATTTTTAGTTTGAAACAACTCAATTCTGCGAGATTTCGCGTGACCTTGAGGTTGAGCTCAGTTTAACCCAAGATTTCCGCTAACTTGAAACAACCGGGCCTTAGAGATATAATAATACAATAATATAATAATAATACAATATATAATAATAATACAATAATCTGATCTTAAATGACTCTGATATTACTAAGACGTGGGAAAACTATATAAGTACACTTTTTGACGATAACAGACCTGAAGTCTGTTTGAATGCATTACAATCTGGACCAGCAATAATGAAATCTGAAATCCTCTATGCTATTTCTAAAAGTAAAAATAAAAAAGCCTGTGGACCGGACGAAATACCTACTGAAATTTTGAAATTAATTGACGACAAAAATATTGAGTACTTGTTAAAGCTGTTTAATATTATTTATGACACGGGGGTCATCCCCCAAGATTGGCTTAAATCTACATTCATCACTCTCCCTAAGAAACCGCACCCCAAAAAATGCGGGGATTATCGTCTGATCAGCCTTATGAGTCATGTGTTAAAAGTATTTTTAAAGATTATACATTCACGAATAAGATTAAAATGTGAATGTGATTTGGATAACTCCCAGTTTGGCTTCAGGAGTGGTTTTGGAACACGAGAAGCGTTACTGGCAATAGATGTGCTACTGCAGAAATGCCGCGACCAACGAAAAGACGTTTTTGCGTGTTTCATTGATTATGAAAAGGCGTTTGATAGAGTGAAACACGCGGACCTTATCAAGATGCTCCAAGAGCGTGGTATTGATGACAAAGACATTAACATTATTAAAAACCTATATTGGAACCAGGAAGCTGTCATCAAGTTGGAAACTAGCTCAACAAAGTCTACACCAATCAAACGTGGAGTTCGACAAGGGTGTATACTGTCACCTATGTTATTCAATTTATACTCCGATCTAGTATTCAAGAAGGCTTTGCATGACATAGAACTGGGGGTCAAGGTTAACGGTGTACACGTCAATAATATCAGGTATGCGGATGATACAGTCATTCTGGCAGATAGTATGGAAGACTTACAAACACTCGTAAACAGAATTAATGAGGCTGGTGTGAGACTGGGTCTTAACATGAACGTGAGTAAAACAAAGTTCATGGTGTTTAGTAGGCAAGATCACACGGGAGCACGCCTCACATTGAATGGGGCTGGTATAGAGAGAGTGACAAAGTTTAAATACCTTGGAAGTATCCTAGCGGAAGACCTCGACCCAGAAACCGAAGTCAAATGCAGAATTGAAGCATCGCGAGCTGCTTTTAACAAAATGAGACAGATATTCTGCGATGACAATCTTAACCTGAAACTTCGACAGCGACTGGTCAAATGTTATATATGGTCAGTCCTGCTGTACGGAGTGGAATCGTGGACCCTCAAAGTGAGTAGCATGAACCGGCTGGAGGCGTTCGAAATGTGGATACATCGGAGAATGCTCCGGATACCCTGGACGGATATGGTCAGCAACACAAGAGTTCTTCAAAGAGCTAGAGTGAATAGAGAGTTGCTGACAAATATCAAAATCCGAAAGGTATCGTATTTGGGTCATGTGCTCAGAGGAGAAAAATATGAATTGCTCCACCTGATTCTTATGGGCAAGATAGAGGGTCGTAGAGGTGTTGGAAGGAGACAAATTTCCTGGCTCCGCAATATACGCGACTGGACGGGCATAAGAAGTGTTGGAGAGCTGTTTCGTGCTGCCCAGGACAGGGACGCTTTCTCTCGGGTGATAGTCAACGTTGGGGGGACCTGACATGACACCAAAAGAAGAAGAAGGGCCTTAGAGAAATAAGGCAGTCCATTTTAGTTTCTAACTCTGTTGCTACATAATTTCATAAATTGTAATTAATTCACATTTGTTAACTATTTTATACTATTGAATATATATTACTTCTTAATACTTTTGTTATTGTATATTTACTGTGTAATTATTTTTTTTTATCTCTGTTATTTTATGCTTACTTTTGACATTATTATGTTATTTTATATTAACTCTGCATTCTACATATTTTATCTTTATTATCTTATACTTACTTTTACTCACTCTCATTTTATATTATAAGGTAATTAGTACAACATCAAATTACTGTAATAGGTTTTGTAACCGTTGAAATAAATTAATTAATTAATTAATAACTGTCAAGCTACAGAAATAACAATATTGCTTAGTTCGGAATACGGCCAAGTGTTCTGGATTTTTTTAAATATTCTTTTTTGCTATCATTTATGTTTACAAACATTTATTTGTATTCTTAAATAAACAGAAAAATATTTTTTATAATCTGGTACTAAAACGCCAATTTCGACCGAAATAACTGATAAACCCTTAATGTTCCAGTGGGTGACATGGCGCCGAGGACAGGAAACGGGCAACTCTCCAACGCTGTCGTTTCGGATTCCTTTCCATCAATGATTCCAGAAGCAGGTTGCAGCAATGCCGGCTGGTGTAGTGCGCGGGGAGGTGAGGGGCCTCCAGAGAGCGGCGATGAAGGGGCTCTCTGCACTGACATAGACACATCGCATCCTACCATCAAGCAGGAGTGCTCGGAGTACTCCAGGAAGGCCGACCGGCGCACTGGTAAGCAGTCTATTATCAGATCAGATAGAGTCCTGCACTGGGTGATCGTGTGAGAACGATGTATAGATATTTTTGGTGATTGAATCATCTCATTTCTTTAAAAATTCTTGTGATAGTCGTCTACATGATTTGTTTGATTTGATTTACAATTTTTTTTAATTGTTTTATATTTCGTGTAGGTAATTTTGAATTTTGTTTGTATTTAATATTATTGGTTTGATGATTTGCTCGGGGGTAATATGGTAAACTCTCCAAATATGTTGTGTGGTAATGGAACTAGCCAGAATATTCGATAATCATCATCCACATTTATGTCATTTCAATTTCAGATTTTCCCGGATGAAAATCGTTGATCCCTGCGTTATTTATTTTAGGTCTTACTCGGCCATAAAGTCTTTAAAAGTACATAATAACAATGAACAATAGATTCACAGAAAAAAAGTCAAAAAAAGTAAAACATTGGTTAACAGAAATAAATAATGTGCAGAAAAAATTTAGTTTGTAGTACAAACAATATTTAATAGTGGATTCCAATAAACGTTATATTGTAAAACATTGAGAAAGTAAATGAAAGAAAATTACATAACTCAAACCAAAGCAAAAACAGGACAATCACGACTAATTTGTAACGGATTAAAATTATACAACGACCTACCACAGTAGACCAAACAATTGACTACTAACATTTTTCAAAATAGAAGTCTGAAAAATGCTAAAATTCAGTAAAATATAACAAATGGCTTTGTGTCATTATTATATCGAACTATTATGCAAAATGTTATCCATAGACCTTCCAGATCTCCATCATATTTTAAATAAAAACCATGGTTTTACCATAGATTCCTGTAATCTAAGCTGACAAAATGTTTTGCCTGGTATACCTAGTATATAGCAGGATGATTTATTTTTACATGAATTGATTTTTACTGAATTCGATACATAATATTAACAAGAATATTAACAATATTTTATTCATATTTATAAATAATTTCTTTACACTGCAGAGCTATGGGGAAATCAAGATTCTGTTTTGGCGACCCAGCATCTGCCTGTCCCTGCAAAGCAGCCAGAATTAGAGTCTGTTTTCACCGCCACATCCTCATGTACGTTTGCTTCCTCTGGTAAGAAAGCGTTTTTGTGTTCGCAGTGGCCGTACACGTGCAAGCAGGAAGATTCTTTAAGTATTCAAGGACTCTCTCTTACAGAAGGGAAACCGTTTTCATGTTCACAGTGCAACTATTCGTCCAACCGAAAATCAAACATAAAAGCACACGTGCTTAAACATACAGGAATTAAACTTTTTTCATGTTCACAGTGCAAATATTCTTGTATTAAAAAATCATCGTTGAAAGATCATATGTTTTCACATACTGGGGAGAAACCATTTTCATGTTCGCAATGTAACTATTCGTGCATTTCTAAATCATATTTAAAAAGACATGCGCTTACACATTCTAGTGAGAAACCATTTTCATGTTCACTCTGTAATTATTCTAGCAATCAAAAATCAAACCTTAAAACACATTCGCGTACACATACTGGTGAAAAACTTTTTTCATGTTCACAGTGCAAATATTCGTGCATCAAAAAATCATCGTTGAATGAGCATATGTTTTCACATACTGGGGAGAAACCATTCTCATGTTCGCAATGTAACTATTCGGCCATTTCTAAATCATATTTAAGAAGACATGAAATTACGCATTCCAGCGAGAAACCATTTTCATGTTCACACTGTAATTATTCGTGCAATCAAAAATCAAACCTGTTATCACATTCGCGTACGCACACTGGTGAAAAACTATTTTCATGTTCACAGTGTAATTATTCGTGCATTCGAAAAAATTCTCTGAGAGACCATGAGCTTACACATTCTGCAGAGAAACCGTTTTCTTGTTCACAGTGCAGTTATTCGTGCAATCAAAAATCACGCTTAAAAGCACATTCGCGAACGCACACTGATCAAACAATTTTTACATGTTCACAGTGCAACTATTCGTGTAAAAAAAAATCAGGCTTAATAAGACATGCGTTTACGCATTCTGAATTAAAGCCATTTCAATGCTCACAGTGCAATTATTTGACCAATAAAAAAGTAAACTTCGAAGCACATTCGCGTAAACATACTCCTGGAAAAGTTTTTACATGTCCATAGTGCGAATATTAGAGCAACCGGAAATATTGCTTGGAAAGCTTTCAGGCGCATGTGCTTGCACAGTGGAAAAAAATATTTTCATGTTCGCAGTGCATTCATCTTGCAATCAAAAGTCATACTTAAAAGATCACTTTCGTATACATTCTGGAGAAAAACATTTTTCGTGCTCACAGTGCAACTATTCGTGTTTTCAAAAATCGTCGTTTAAAAGACATGCTCTTCATCACTCTGAGGTGAAACCTTTTCATTGTTCACAGTGCAATTATTCGACCACTAAGAAATCAACTTTAGACGCACATTCGCGTAGGCACACCTGTGAAAAAGTATTTTCATGTTCACATTGTAACTATTCAAACATTCGAAAATCAAACTTGAAAATGCATACGCTTTCGCATACTGGAGAAGAACCGTTCTCATGTTCACAGTGCAACTATTCGAGCATTCGAAAATCAACCTTGGAAGCTCATGAGCTTACACATTCTTAAGCGAGCAATAAAAAAGTTAACTTCAATAAACATTCGCGTAAGTACTAGTCCGAAAAGTTTTTTTCATGTTTACAGTGTGAATATTCGAGCAATCAAAAATTAAACTTCACATGCGCATACGCATACTGAAGATTAACCGTTTCCTTGTTCTCAGTACAACTATTCGTGCAGTCTAAAATTAAACTTAATTCACTTGCTTATTCATTCGTGACTTTTCATATAAACACCAGAGACAACATGCTTTTCCATGGTTCCGAGTACCGCCGGGGTGTATTGAAGCATTTGTGCATCTTCGTTTAATCTCTAAATTGTTTTAATGTGAGTATATTATTGATTTTATAATAATTTGAAAATAAAGAACCAAAATTCACGTTGTTTAGTATTTTCATATTATTTTTAACTGTAATGACTGAAGAGTCCAACCCTGGATCCACAAGTCCTGGAGCATCACGGGAAGGCAGCGGCTGCGGGCTGATTTTTGCTAGGCCTGGCTCCTACAGTGTGTTTAAATCACATGGTCACAAGATAGAATACAATCAGATGGCGATAGTTTGCTCGGGACACAGCGGTTAGATGCACAAGGTAAGATGGACCACACGCTCGTCTAGGAAGGAAACATGGCGGTCGTCATTCGAACATGGCGGTCCGCTTCATCCATCTCCGTCTTCCTGCCTTCCAGTCTGTGGCGACGGAGTGCTAGTACCGTGACATATTGATTGAAAATATGCACTTGTGTATGCATAATATATCAGTTGTTTTTTTGTAAAAAATGCACATGCTGTGTTGGAATAGCTTTGTTATAAATCAATTTTTACTAAAAAATTACAATTAATATTTTAAATAAGGATTATGGAACATACTAATGGCTTTCTCGTATATTGGTGAAAAGACTGCTCCTGTGAAAGACTAAAAATTTTAAAAACACAAATAAAACCAATATGCTGCATTAATTTTTTGAAAAGCCGATGACTGACCGTGGGGCCCAATCTTAATAATGAACTTTATTATTTATTTCAACTGGCCGTGGGACCCAATTATTGAAGCGAAACACATAAAAAAAACACCGAGAATTGAGTTAATCACTCAGATCTATTGTAACCTCTCCAGGAACTAACTCGAAACCCTCGGTGTAAATTAAGTAATTTGTCTTTAAATCTTTGGGAGTGAAAGGCGGGCGTCGGTTTTCTCCTCATTCATCGGGCACGAATTTGTGGTGATCGATGAATTTGGAGAAAGTTGATTTAGGATCACCACCCGTTACGTAACGGGAATTGATAAAGACCTTTTACTATACGTGGACGGGAAGCAGGAGAGAGCGCGCCCGTGCGCTCTCATCTTTTTATACCGACCACCTTCCCCTCCTGCGCGAGGTGACCTACCTCGAAACACCACACCAATCAAATAAAAATCCGCCTATACACAATTTCTCTAACCCGTATTACCAAAATATGCGAGGGCCTCGGACAAAACTCGACCGCGTCAGAACAAGAACCGCAACTTTATAAAGCGATGGCGGAATACCTACTCAACCTGGCTGGACCTCTCCGTCATTTCTGGTGAACTTAGATTATCTGCAAATAACATGAACAGAACAGATAACGGGGCCTGGACACATATAGAATTTTTTTCTCTTTATTATGGTCTTCACCAATTGTGCGTAATTTACCATTTCAAGTATACATATTGCGATGTTATTGGGTGCCTACCCATGTTGGCAGGTCGGTTCTATAGTGAAGATTCGCACCCGCTCGGTTGGTTGCTTTTTTTCGCCGATCATCGTTCGGGGCCATCTTGGTTAGAAAGTTTTGGTCGAGCGCCGGCGTTGCCTACGAAGTTATATAAATCGGGCCCAGAACGTGATCTGGAAATATCGGTTTGGAAATTCGGAACTCACGGATGCTCGCTACAGAAGATGGGTCGGCCAGGGTGATTCTATCCTGCTTCGGTGACCTCGATTTCAACAGTGGTGCCTCAAAACGGATGAACTTTAATTTAAATGTTTAATGGTGGATCTGTATCAATGTTAAATGTAGATGGCCTTACGGCGGAGATTACAGTTATTTATTACTTTATTTTTGATCATTGTTTATCGTTGAATGCCAAAATATGACCTATCAGCCGTATTTTCAGGGCCTTATGCCGAAGTTAATTTACTTCATTTATTATTTTATCTGTGAAGATTCTGGAGCGGCAGTGACCGCTAGCCACCTCTGTGCCATTATGATGCTATTATATTGTGGGGGTGAAACACACACACGCATACAGCCAACGGCGAACCTGTCATATAGCAACGCGAGGCACACCCAGGTCATCGGCACCACCTCAGCGGTCACCGATGCGTAATTACCACACATACATTGTATTGCAGCGTTCACGAATTTCACCAACAATGTAACGAGAGCGATGACCGCGAACAAAGAAAGATTCGACAGAGGACACAAAATGCGGCACAGCATAACCCCTAGCTGACGAAGTCTAAACATCCCGGTTGTGAATAAGAATTATATTTACACATATCTTTTATTAAGAAACCATAACAACACAACAGGGAAAAAAACAAAGCTTTGTAACATTATTTTCTAAGACAACAAAAAGGCAACAATTTTATCGTATTATATTATAACGAAAATATTGTGAACATTTAAAAATTATACTTTCAAAATATAAATAAAATATATACATTATGAACAAAAAGTTAATTTGCAGAAATATAAAGAAAGTGGGTAAAGCAGTAAATAATAAGGAAAATTAATCAGATTTCGAAATCATATTGAATCATTATTAAAAATTCATATCTCAAGAAAATTGTGAAATTACAGAAAATTATCATTTCGAATTTCTCTTAATGTGAATCAACCAAATAATAATAAAAATATTTTTATAATTAATAAAACATACATAAATGATTAAAGTTTTATAAAATTAACTTTTTCTAGTACTTACACAAAGACAATAAAGACACGGTTTTATGAGGTATAGAGGCCTGTTAGAGTAAGGCTAGAAAATAACCTACGTGGGATGAAGATTAAACGAGAACTGGAACCCTTCTGTGGAAATAAAATGTATAGGTACATAATGCTTTAAAAATTGTGGAATGCTGTCCCTAGCAGGAACTAACGCTGCAACCGTACGCGTTTATTGTGTCGTAAATAAAGTGTGGACATCCGTTGAAAATGTATATCACAATATAATTTTTGCGTACAAAGCCCACCCAATGGTGTCCGCAAAATCTGGCCACCATTATATAATTCTTACAATATACAATTCTTGAAATAAAAACATTACATTGAGGTAAGTGTGTAGAACGGTGAGGACAGATGTGAGCTCCGACACAAATTCCTAAAAGATTTTTTTATCTAAAAAAAAATACGGTAAAGGCAACAATAATGTCTGTGTTGTTTCCAAATTAGCAAAATAACAATCGTAGCTTGCCCGTATTTCCTACAATAGAGGCAGCAATATCGTTGCGTTTTTATATAACACATTCAACTCATTCTCGATTTTGAGACAGATAACATGTATTGAATATACCTACATATATTTTTTTAGTCAGTGCTTTAATATATGTGTATATTCTTGATATTCGAACGGAAGAATCATATTTAAAACCCAGTAATTACACGTCACTAATGTTACTAAGCTAACACAGCTACAAAAAACATCTAAGTACTTAAAACGTTAAAATATAAGGTATCGGGTACCTACCTAATATTGTTATTGTGGCCCAAATAGTATATAAAATTCAGATTTCTTACTATAATGTATTTGAGACGATTATTTATAGAGCTTCTAAGTGCTAGGCGGAAGAAAAGACCTGCGAAAAACCTCCGGCTATGATAAATACGAGTGTATTTATGTGGCGTCCCGTTAAACATAACATATTAAAACATCGGGTTTGTCATTTTTATGTTTACTTACTCATTTTTTTTGTACCTGTATTACCTATTATCTGCCCAGAACTGAATTGTCTTTATATCAAAGCAGAGCGTCAATGCGCCCGAGTGGTGAGGGAAGACGGCCACGATATGACTAAGCTCAGTACTGTGCCGTCAATGTGACCCTTACTACTCGGGCGCATTGACGCTCTGCCGCTCGCCGCTCGTATCGTACCCGAGGCCTAATAAAGATAACTTTTAACGCCGCGCACTTTCAGTGTCTTGGATTCGTGCCTGTGTTATAAATAGGCTTTTATTTTTTAAATCATTCTTTTTTTTAATCTTCTCTTTTAATAATTTTAAGTAAATTTTCAGCTTCTTAAAAGTTAGTGAATATTTCAACATTTGCCAAATACGTATTTCTTTTTTAAGCATTTATTATTGTTAATTCTAGAGTTTTATCCCAGAAAAACCTTATTGTGCCCACAACCAAATAAGCCACAAGAGTAATTTTTTAAGTACTATTATCGCTTACTTGTCTATCACCCGTCAGAGATCCACACATAAATATGTTCGCGTCATTTTATCTGTGCTTTTCTGGATTTGACATTGAAAAATTCGTCCACCTAACGAAAGAATATCTAGTTTTCTTTTAATATAGAGGCACAGTTAGCGTCTTCAGTTGTGTACCATGGACACTGTAGTCAAATCTGAGCCCAGGTCTCCCGCCGAGAGCGATGGTGAAGTGAAGAAAGTCTTGTGCACTGAAGTGGAAGTCTCACAGCTCCGTGTCAAGAAGGAAATCGCTGATTCAGGAGCAGTCACCATCAAAGCTGAACCAGGAACTTCCACTGGGGGAGGTGGCAATGATCTTCATGCAGATGCATCGCACATTTGGATCAAAATGGAGTATTTGGATCCTATCAACGATGACCTACAGACTAGTAAGTTGATTTACAATTTAACCCTTAGTCAATCAATTTAAAAAACCGGTCCTGTCGGGTCAGTATGGCGCAGATATCATTTTAACATGGTGAATAATGGAGTGGATGTACAATGTATTCGATTTACTGAATATTAATGATAATCCTTTATTTTTAATAGCGTAAAAACATTAGTGTAGCCTTTTTGGAAAGGAATGTTAAAACTGCTGAGATTGGCTGAAATATCTAAATGTAATAATAATTCGTGTAGCTTCGTGTGACGCCCGTAATTTCGTTCGAATTCACGGCTAAAAAGCCAAATTAAACGGCCGGAGATGGGGCTTGAGCCCCGGGCCATCAAACCCGAAGGCGGCGACGATAGCGTATTGCCACCGCTGCCTCTCCGTGGACCGCCAATAATATACCTACTATATATATATTACACTATGACTTAGACTACCAATATTTCATCAGTTACCCCATTGACGGATAACAGCAGGATAACATGAATAAAATTATAATAAAAAATATATTTGGCCGTATTTTGAATTAAGGCGCCATAGTACATGATTCACGTTTTTGCTGTCTAGAGAGTCAATTTAGTGTAAAGTTTTCGAATCTTATTGCCAAAATTGCAGCTAACCATGCATTCAATCAATTTTATTATGAAAGGTCCAATTACTATTAAAGCATTTGTTAAAAAAAGTTTAAAAAATACTTTGTTATTTTCACAAAAAAAATATAATCCCGAAGCCCTATTTAATTTTTCTAGCAATAGAGTTATCTTTGGTACACTTTTTCTCGAAATATTTCCACGTAAAGACGGTATATTTTTTAAATAAATTGAATAAAAGAAGTTCAAACAGAAAGTTTGGGGGAAAATATATAATTATTTTTGGGTAGGTTGTTAAATACAACGTTTACAAAAAGATAAAAATTCACTTTCCGTCTCCTATATTGCAGCATCCAAAAAACCATTAAAACATTGATTATTTTAATTAAATTTTACATGCGTACTAAGAAAATTTCACTGTCATTAATATAAAAATATTCAAAAGTTTCTACCTCATACACAGAAATTTGAATTAATTAAATCGTATAGTCTGTTAAAAGATCATTTTTCTTTCAAATCAGTCGTTGGTTGGACACCAACTACGCCAGTCGTCAGGTTACGCTCCCGCTAGTTTATACGAATATATCTTAAAAAGCTGCGTAAACTTTGCCTGAGTGTTAATAAAGGGAAGATATCCGTATAATGAATGCATTTTAGAAATCCCATATCGCGGGGACAACGGTAAATGCAGAAAATAACTGTTAAATGTATTAAAAATACTTGAATTTGAATGTCGCCATTTTTATTTTTTACAACTGTCAAATTTTGTTTGTTTTTGCGGGCTGATTCTGATGTTTTTTTCCATTATTCTTATCTGTTTTCTTGAAACAATATGATATATAGACTTTGTTCTGTATATACACTGAATTTTTGTCCTTTCTTTTACCTGCAAACAATATTTTTAATGAAATAAGATACTCCGTCTATTTCTTTACTCAACGGTAATTGTCATTTTTTCACGAAATAGTGATGTGAAATCTTTTGAACCGGCATTTTTTTGTGTTTTTATTTTAACTGAAAAATTTTCAGTAAAACGATATAATATTGTTTTGAGTTTGTTTGTTTTGATGTTTTGTTTGAAAAATTTTCAGTAAAACGATATAATATTGTTTTGAGTTTGTTTGTTTTGAAAAATATTTTCAATTAAGAGGTCCTAGTACACGATTTTCGTATTTGCTGTCGGGCGCAGAGTTGCCAACGTAGGCGATTTTTCGCCATTTAGGCTACTCAGAACGAGAATCGGCGACGAAAAAATCTAAAAGGCGACTGGTCGCCTACTAGGCTACTTCAGAGACAAGTTATTTAAATCAGCCGAATCGCAAATAATTAAGAAAAAAAATACAATTACCTTTGTGTAATGCTGTCATTGAAAGAATTTTAAGCGTAATGGGGACAATTAAAACAAAATTAAGGAATCGCCTGCAACTACCCATGCTGATCGCTATTCTTAGAATTCGTACCTATATGAATGTAAGAGGTGTGCTGCAACAACTTTCAACCAAGCAATCACATGGTAAGTTTTCACGCTGGTAGCAAAATGTACGTCTCCGGTGTTTTTAAAATGCTACCTATCTACTTACTTTACTTTATTTTAACGAACATTACGGTTTTTTCTTAGGCCTATTTATCAATACATTATAAATATGTTATAAATAAATTGATAAAAATTACATTTTATTTTATTCATATTGATATTTTGGCGTTTGGGCTACTTTAGGCTACTTTATAGGCCAAGTGCTGTTGGCAACTCTGGTCGGGCGACTAAATTTAACATATAAACTTATTAAATCATTTTGCAAAACCCGATTATTAATTTATCCTCCGGCTATTAAGGAACCGTTTATATGCTCCATTTTTGTCGTCCGTCGTTATATATTTTTATTTATTGTGGTCAATTGTCGATATTTTTTATGAATCGTTTTACCCCAGTTCATATAATCGGATCTTATGAATCCTTCTTTTTTCCTTTTATAACATCTTTATATGTTGTATTATTTAAATACCCTGTTTTAATGAATCGTTTTGTTTTCGTTTATATGTTCCGTTAATCGTTTTTTATTATACTTTTTAAATAATCGTGAGCCATGCACTGATTGCGTGTCACACTCTAATTATATAAAGTTGTCATTCCAGCAAGTTACGGATAGACAACCAAATTATTATATTTAGATATTTGAGGTTACATTTCTGTAAGTATGAGTTTTCATTCTTTTCATAAAATTCAATACAGTAATAGACAATGATCAGTGTAGATTTATACAACTCAATACTTTGAGCATCATTAATATATAATTTGTCTTTATTTTAGTTTTTAAATATTACTTCTACCGCATACATGCATGAATGTTTTTTATAATCGTTTATTATGGTCAGTTATTGATCTTTTCAAATAATCGTTTTTCTTCAGTTTTCAAAATCAGATTTTATGATTTATATCTTTTGTTATTATGTTTATTAATCATAAGGTTTTACGTTTATATGTTCCGTTTTTGATTGTTATTTAAGTAACTTATGTAGAATATTAAAAATAAATTCGCTTCAATACAAGCAAAAAAAAGTTTAATCATTTTGCACTATCACCCTTCAGAAATTTGATAAATATATAATACTTTATAAAGTTAATCTGTGCTATTCTGAAAATATTGGGATGTCAGATCTTTATCCCAATCTTGACAGGTATGTATAACAATATATTGACACTAATTTCGATGTTTTAAGTTTGGCATGTTTGAAATAATTAATGAATCAATCAGAAAGCCCTAAAACGTAAACAAATGTTAATGTATTCACAATTACGAATAATGATCTTTCTAATTGATTGAATTCATTAATTTCAAACCTGTCAAACATAAAACGTCAAAAAAACGGCATCACAATGTAATACAATAACTGTCAAGATACAGAAATAGCAATGTTGCTTAGTTCAGAATACGGATGATTATCATTTTATTTGACTTTTATTATTGCGAATTAATTTTAGATATTCGATATAAGTTACTTTCATGAAAGTCTTACGTTTTGAAAAGATAATTCAGAATATTTTTATTTCTATATTCTCTTTATACTTAACCATATTTTCATGGGTGTACGACTGTATAGTAATTAATAACAACTTTTGCGTGACCGCGCAACATGAGTTGAGCGCTGATTGCTTGTCACATTCTAAATATCTAAAGTCGTCTTTCCAGTAAGTTACGGACAGACAACGAAAATATTATTATTATTATTATTTTGTCTTTATTCTACTTTTTAAGTATAACTTCTAACGCGCATACATAAGTACACGCATAATTTTTTTAAATGGTTTTTATTTGAATTATTTAACATTGATATTAGACAAAATGTTATAAAACAATAAAAAATATAGTGAAAATTCACACACGTCATACAATTTTTCAACGCTAAAGAAAAAATAATAACATAATGTTACATGTAATGGAGATCTTAAAAAAATGTTTTTCTTAAAAATCAGAAAAATAGCATAAAAAAGCAAATTTTGAGTGAAATTTCAGAAAGAAACAATATCCATTGCATGGTCGGCTTTGTCACATCTCTAATATAAGGATCGAATAATTATTGTACAGAAAAATTTCGCCAAACAAAAAATTTCGCAAAAACGCACATTTCTATTTCGTTTTATAGTATTGTATATTTCTCGATATCGTTTTTTGTGCTTAAATAATACATGTTTGAAACTAGCGCCATTTTTAGCGGGAAGTGATTAAACTAATGCCAATATTGAAAGTATAACAGCCTCTTAAGCAACATTGACTCGACAAATATTGTATAACATTGTGTTGCAGCCGATTTTACTTTATAAGGTTGACAGGTTTGAAATTAATGAACTCAACCAATTAGAAAGCTAATTATTCATAATTGTGAATAGCTTAACGTTTGTTTACGTTTCAGAGCTTTCTGATTGATTGAATTCATTAATTTCAAACATGTAAAACTTATCGGCATTACAATGTTATAAGTACATAACTGTCAACGTACAGAAATAACAATATTAGTTCGGAAAACGGCCAAGTGTTCGGGGTTTTTTTTAATGTTTTTGTTTGCTGTCATTTATGTTTACATACAATTATTTGTATTCAAAACAACAGTTTTTCTTAAATAAACAAAAAAATATATAACATTAACGGAAAAATATTTTTTATAATTCTGATACAAAATCGCCGATTCCGACCAAAATATCTGATAATCCCTTAATGTTCCAGTGGGTGACATGGCGCCGAGGACAGGAAACGGGCAACTCTCCAACGCTGTCGTTTCGGATTCCTTTCCATCAATGATTCCAGAAGCAGGTTGCAGCAATGCCGGCTGGTGTAGTGCGCGGGGAGGTGAGGGGCCTCCAGAGAGCGGCGATGAAGGGGCTCTCTGCACTGACATAGACATATCGCATCCTGACATCAAGCAGGAGTGCTCGGAGTACTCCAGGAAGGCCGACCAGCGCACTGGTGAGCAGTCTATTATCAGATCACGTAGAGTCCCGCACTGGGTGACCGTGTGAGAACGATTCCAATAATCGTTTTATTGGAAAACATCGAGAAGGTAAATGAAAGAAAATTACATAACTCAAACCAAAACAAAAACAGGACAATCACGACTAATTTGTAACGGATAAAAATTATACAACGACCTACCACAACAGATCAAACAATTGACAACTAACTATTTCAAAATAGAAGTGACAAAAATGCTTAAACTCAGCCAAATATAACGAATGACTTTGTGTTCCTTATTATTATATCAAACTATTACGCAAAATGTTTTTTTTTTATACCTAAATATACTTTTAACTGTGCTATTATATATACATTTTGTTGCTATCCATGCATATGATTTTTTATATATATTACTCTTTCACTATTGCTTTTGTATTTTACAATATATACTGTTCTTATTATTCACATTTTATATTTATATACTCAATTAATTTTATAGTTATATAGTATTTTGTTTTATATCTTTATTATTTTTTGTTCTTACTATATTGTTCAGCTGCTCATCTCGGCACAGGTTCTTCCTAGTGAGATGAGTGGCTCCATCTCCTATGTCATGTAAGAAGATGAAGATAAATAAAAAAAAAAATAATGTTATCCATCCTCTATCATATTTTAAATAAAAAAAGATAAATATAAGAAAAAAATCCCTTTAGAATAATTATACAATAAGGTCAAAATCAAAATATAAAGTGACCCTAAAAACCACTTTGGAGCCAACTGGTATCAACTCCGATTATAGTAATCTTTTCTAAAAACTTTTTTTTTTGCGTTTTCCACCAATTACACTACGTTTTCGTAAAAACCATAGATTTTTAATAGATAATATTCCTGTAATCTAAGTTTACCCGACCGGCCTTTAAACAATTATAAATTAGGTTCAAAGGTATGAGGTATCCGAATGTACTTGCTGTTCCATTAGCCATGGTAACAAATGTTTTGCCTGGTATACCCAGCATACAACAACATTATTTATTTTTACATGAATTGATTTTTACTGAATTCAATATGAATGTTCACAATATTTTATTCATACAAATATTTTTTTACATTGCAGAGCTCTGGAGAAATCAAGATTCTGTTTTGGCGACCCAGCATCAGCCTGTCCCTGCAAAGCAGCCAGAATTAGAGTCTGTTTTCACCGCCACATCCTCATGTACGTTTGCTTCCTCTGGTAAGAAAGCGTTTTCGTGTTCGCAGTGGCCGTACACGTGCAAGCAGGAAGATTCTTTAAGTATTCAAGGACTCTCTTTTACAGGAGGGAAACCGTTTTCATGTTCACAGTGCAACTACTTGTCCAACCGAAAATCAAACATAAAATCACACGTGCTTAAACACACAGGAATTAAACTTTTTTCATGTTCACAGTGCAAATATTCATGCATTAAAAAATCATCGTTGAAAGACCATATGTTTTCTCATACTGGGAAGAAACCATTTTCGTGTTCGCAATGTAACTATTCGTGCATTTCTAAATCATATTTAAAAAGACATGCGCTTACACATTCTATTGAGAAACCATTTTCATGTTCACTCTGTAATTATTCGAGCAATCAAAAATCAAACCTTAAAACACATTCGCGTACACATACTGGTGAAAAACTATTTTCATGTTCACAGTGCAATTATTCAAGCAATCAAAAATCAAACTTAAAAACACATTTGCTTACGCACACCGGTGAAAAACTGTTTTCATGTTCACAATGTAACTATTCGAGCGTTCGAAAATCAAACTTGAAAGATCATGTGCTTACGCATTCTCGAGAGAAACCTTTTTCATGTTCACAGTGCAACTATTCTTGTATTAAAAAATCAGACTTAAAAAGACATACCCTTACGCATTCTGAAGTAAAGCCATTTCTATGTTCACACTGCGATTATTCGAGCAATAAAAAAGTTAACTTTGAAGCACATTTGCGTAAGCATGTTGCTGGAAAAGTTTTTTCATGTTCAGAGTGCGATTATTCGAGCAAACGAAAATCAGGCTTGCAGGCGCACGTGCTTAAGCACAATACAGAAAAACTCTTTGCATGTTCGCAGTGCAATTATTCTAGCAATCAAAAATCAAACTTGAAAGATCACGAACTTACACATTCTGGAGAAAAACCTTTTTCATGTTCACAGTGCAATTATTCGTGTATTCAAAAATCGTATTTAAAAAGACATGCGCTTAGTCACTCTGTAGTAAAGCCATTTCTATGTTCACAGTGCAATTATTCGACCGCTAAAAAATCAATTTTAGAAGCACATTTGCGTAGGCATACCGGTGAAAAAGTATTTTCATGTTCACAATGCAACTATTCAAGCATTCGAAAATCAAACTTAATATTTCATGCACTCTCGCACACTGGAAAGAAACCGTTTTCATGTTCTCAGTGCGCCTATTCTAGCAACCAAAAATCAAACTTAAAAGCACATTCACGTACGCACACTGGTGAAAAACTTTTTTTATGTTCACAGTGCAACTATTCGAGCATTCGAAAATCAAACTTGAAAGATCATGTGCTTACGCATTCTGGAGAGAAACCCTTTTCATGTTCACAATGCAACTATTCATGTATTCAAAAATCAGCCTTAAAAACGCATACTCTAACGCATTCTAAAGCGAAGCCACTTCTATGTTCATAGCAATTATTAAAGCAATAAAAAAGCAAAGCTGATACACATTCGCGTAAGCATATTGCTGGAAAAGTTTTTTCATGTTTACAGTGCGATTATTCGAGCAATCAAAAATCAAACTTAAAAGCACATGTTCTCAGTGCAACTATTGGTGCACTCGAAAATTAGACTTTAATATACACTTTTATCCACTCGTGACTTTTAATATGGATCACCGGGAGCGACATGCTGTTTCATGTTTTTAACTGTTTAACTGCGGAATACAGATTACCAGTTGATGCGGTTGTAGCTTCGAAGAAAAATGCCGTGAGTCAAATGGTGCACGCGAATGCTTCCCGGTTCGGTATTACGATGAATAGAACCCTCAGGGCTCTCTTTCCAAATTCTGTGATTGCGCAAGACCCCAACGAGCCAGCCAATGCACTCTTTCCCGAAGCATCGTAAAATAACGGAACTCTGATCTCTTTTCCCATCGGTTATATTCCGTGGTTCCGAGTACCACCAGAGAGTATTGAAACATTTGTGCGTCAACTTTTAATCTATTATTTTTGACGTGTAACATCTTTCCTCTCGCTTTCCTGCAATCTTTGGCAGTGATTTCATGAATAGAACGGAAATGCGTAGCAGGAAACAAGACGCCCGCAATTTCATTTAACCAATGAGCGTGCGTGATGGAAAAAGTTATCGTTTATAAACAAATCAATTTCCAGCAAGTGCCATCGCAGCGAAGATGCACACTACCAAACAATGCTTCTGATTTTGTATATATGTTGCGAGGCTGGTGACAAGCGTGTGGATGTTGTAACTTTGATATATTTTGACTTATATCTTCGAAACTATCCAATAAATACTTAATTAAAGTAAAAAATAACTACCCTTATTGATTTATATTCTCAAATTTTATGTAATTATTTTAAAATATTTATTTAAAGTTTTCATACAATATGCATGGCCGCACGCTACCGCCATCTATGAAAATAAATAAAAACATATAATTGACCAAACACATTTCTAAACAAAATGCGTACGTAAATATACGGTACCTACCTAGTGTGGCAAAATTCAATAATAAATAAATGCACATACATTTTGTTAACTTGTATTTACTAATTAATAAACATATGGGTACTTGCTCTTTGAAATTTTGATGTTTATTTCTGTTGCTGCTCAATTGATATGTTTAATTGTGAGATGTTAAATGTTACACATCATAAGCGACTACTATAAGGCTCGCTCGTTTTTTTTAAATGTGATTTATTATATTACTGATTTTATAATGATTAGAAAATAAAGAACCTAAATTCACGTTGTTTAGTTTTTTCATATTATTTTTAACTTAAATGACTGAAGAGTCCAATCCTGGGTCCACAAGTCCTGGAGCATCACGGGAAGGCAGCGGCTGCGGGCTGACTCGGGCCAGGCCTGTAGGACTGTAGGAACAGAATGTTTAAATCACATGGTCACAAGATAGAATACAATCAGATGGCGATAGTTTGCTCGGGACACAACGTAAGATGGTAACAAGGTAAGATGGACCACACGCTCATCAAGGAAGGAAGTGGCTCGTTCAAATATAGCGGTCCGCTTTATCCGCATCTTGTCAGCGGATAAAGCGCACCCTCCGGTGTCGGAGTGCTGGTACCGCGTCATATTTTTTGAATATATGCACTTCTACGAGTATATGCATAGTACATCAATTGTTTTGTTTTTGTTACCAAGGCATATGCTGTGTTTAAATAGCTTTTCTAATTACTCAATTTTAACTAAAAAAAATTAAATAATATATTCAACTCTTAAAAAAATGATTATGGGACATATATGCAGGACAGCCTAGCGCCGGCCGCACACTGGATGCGTTTTCGTACGAAATTGAGTAGTACGTATACGTACGAATACGCAAGTACATTCCTGACCTTCGAAGTAGTACTGAACATCGCACACTGTACACGATTTAGTAGTGCGTATACGCACGTATAGATGCGACGTTCGACACGATCCGGATTTGTTCGGAAATTTTTGCGATTTCGTACGATGGATATTAAAAATTTTGTCAATTCGACACATGACCACAAATGTTTGTGAGACCAAAGTGATTCAACTACGTGATCATGGCGGAGAATCTATAAAGAACTAAAAAATACCTGTAAGTTAAATAATTTGGTTTAATGAAGGTGAGGTATAATTATGTACTTCTAACAAAAAACTTAAATATTTCTCCGATGTTATGAGCTCTAGTTGCACTTCGATTCTCGCCAGCATTTGTGATTCTATTAGATAGATAGTCATGACATTTGTCATTATTTAAGTCTGCCATAATAGAGTTTTCCACAAGATACAGATTATTCATTTGGCACAAACGTCATTGGAGAAATGCGCAAAGTAACTGATCGTGACTGACAACGCAAGACGCAATCAATGTGCGCGCTCGAATACGTACGAAAGTAGTCGTACGAATACGTACGTAATAATTCGTACCCAAAGTGCGGCCGGCCTTGGACTCAGCTCGACAGACTTCAGTCAGTGATGAATGTTGCGGCGAGGCTTATATTTAAGGCATCGAAGTTCTCGCGTATATCCTCGGTGCTGAAGCAGCTGCATTGGCCTCGCCTGGCGGAGCGGATAAATTTCAAACTCTCTCTGATGGTGTACAAAAGTCTTCAAAGAAAAGCGCCACAATATTTGATCGACCTCTATATCCCAGACAATATCACTGGAAGACAGCTCACACTGCGGTCAGCTAAATCGGAGGCTCTATGCAGGCTGGTAGTATCAAGGAGACCTGGAGCCACCGAGTTTGCGGAACGTGCTTTCAGTTTTGCGGGCTCAGCTATGTGGAATCAGCTGCCTCCAGTGTTGCGATCTATGGAGAACCAGGAACTCTTCAAGAAGATCCTAAAAACTCATTTTTCGGGATGTCGCACCTGTAAAGCGCCCTTGAAGCGTCTCTTACGCAAAACCGGCGCTATATAAATTAACGTAAACATAATAACGGCTTTTATCAGTGAAAAGACTCGTGCTTGAGTAAAACACTAATGAAATTAGTAAATTTCATTATTTTCTTAAATGCCGATGACAGGCCGTAGTGCACAATCGTAATGATAAACTTTATTATGGGCCATCGGGCCCAATTACTGAAGCGAAACACATAAAAACACCGAGGCTTGAGTTAATCACTCAGATCTATCGTGACCTCTCCAGGAACGAACCCGGTGTAAATTAAGTAATTTGTCAATCAATGTATATTAAAGATATTATATTACCAATATTTTCATTCATAAAAAGGAGTTTAATAAAAATTGAAATAATATTTCTGGCGTAGTAAGAATTTCGGAAGAATTTCATTACACAGATAAAGTATATTGCTAGCAAAAAACTCAATATAGGTGTCTCATTAGCGAAATCTGTGGTCATTTAAGGGGAATGAAAATGCTTTGGTGCCGGCCGCGCTGAGGATTGTTACAACTCATTTATGAAACGTGGCGTATAATTAAAATATATACAACTTCCAAAAATTAGTAGACATGATATCATGGGTGGAAATGGGGAACGTTACATTGTGTAAAGTGATCACTTAAGCCAGCCGTACGATAGGTTGTAAGCCATATGTACACCCAAAAGACTTCTACACCTGCATTCCCATAAAAATACAGTTTCGTCTCTGTGAGATATCTGTAATATATATTGATTGATTAATGATGTCCCTGTGACATAAATCCAGTTGTATTCTCAAAATTTTGGTCATACTCAAAGTAATTTGTCTTTAAATCACTGACTTAGCCATGAAGTATATGATTTAAATCCCGAGAACAGTGACCAATCAAATAAAAATCACATTACCATGTTACCAAAATATGCGAGGGCTTCGGACAAAACTCGACCGCTTCGGAACAAGAACCGCAACTTTGTTAATAAATGCCGAGGCCCTGTTGCGCCATCAGAAGTAAGAGTAAGGCCCGGTTGTTTCAAATTCGATCAAAGTAAGCGTAGAGTTTAAACTGAAATTTTACGTTCTCCACCAATCAGACGATCCGTTTTCGTAAAAATCTATGCTTTTATCGACCGCTTCCTTTGATCGAACTTGAAACAACCGGGCCTAAGAGTTAAGAAAAAAGCATAGATTTTTGCGTTCTCCACCAATCAAAACACTCGTTTTCGTAAAAATCTATGCTTTTTGCTTAACTCTTACTCTTACTTCTGATGGCGCAACCGGGCCTTAAGATTATCCGCAAACAACATGCACAGAATGGATGGTGGGGCCTGTACACATACACATTTTTTTTCCTCTTTATTATGGTCTTCGCCAATTCGATGTAATTTTCCATTACGAGTATACATGTATAAAGGTGCATAAAAACCAGAAACAATTAACGTTAAGTCAGAATATTAATATTAATGATTTTATGCATACTTATAGTAGTACTTTGATTGTATATAAATGATACATTCACTATTTTTAGACACATAGTATAATCAAATAGACTTAAAAAAACTACAACAATCAAATTTGAAAACATAAAAATACCAACTAAAAGAAATAAAGACAAATGCGAAAGGAAAAAGAAATCCTCATAATCATAAAAACCCGGAATTTACAATACTTAGGCCATATTATGAGACATCCAGAGAAATACTAGGTCCTGCGTCTCGTCAGCGAACAGAGAGGTCCTGGAAAACGCAGGTCATCCTGGCACCTAACCTAACCTAAGTTTCGGTAAATCCACGATCCAGCTATTTCGAGGTGCTGCTGGCAAAATTATTTATATATTTATTTTTTACAAAACAGTTTTTTAAGTAGTTAGTCCTGTCATCTTGTATGCATCTTCGATGTGATAGAGGAGGGATTTTATGATAATGCTCGCTTTCTGTGTAGTTGAATTCTTAACTGGAACGGAAATTTAAAATATTGAGATATTTATGTTGGATATTTTCAAGTGCTCACTATACGTAGAATAATGAGTAGGTATTCCAGATTATTGACCCAAACTCCAGTTGACTGCGTACAAATGAAAAATACAAAGTGATTAATGTAAATGATTAATGCTTGAAATGGGTTTGTCGTTCTGGCGATGAAACCATGGAGTCGATAGGCTTTAGCAATTATCAATTCCATATGTGGGGTGAATGATAATTTAGAATCTAAGATGACACCGAGATCCCTCACTTGAGTACAAATGTTAAGTTGCTTATTTTTGAGATGATAATTATAGGATAATTTTTTTCTTTTTTTGAAGAATGAAATGATACGACATTTATCGATATTTGGGAAAAGTTAGTTATTATTGCAGTACTTTAGGAGTCTCTTAATTGTCATCTTGAAGTAACAATCAGTGGGAGACTTTATCTGTTTGTAAATTCAGCATGCAGAAAACAATGCTTGATGCCATTGATGTAAATTAAAAATAAAATTGGGCCAAGATGTGACTCTTGTGGCGCTCCAGAAGGTACTTTTTCAAAGTCAGAGTTAAACCCGCGTATTGCTACCGCCTGGCTTCGGTTATTGACATAGACTGTATAAATCATCCTGTAAACCAGATGTCGCAGTTTCCTCAAAAGTATTCGATTGTTGATTTTATCAAAGGCTTTTGAGTAATCCGTATAGAGTGTATCTAGTTGTAATCCTTTATCCATCGCCTTAAATACAATGTCCGTAAATTCTAAGAGATTAGATTCAATTGATCTGTGTGGAAAAAACCGTGCTGATTAGGGATAATAAGATGGTGCACGCATGGGCATAATTGATCGCATATAATCTTTTCCATTAATTTGCTGAGGATTGGTAATTTTGAAATTGGTCTGTAATTTTCCGCAATCTCTCTGTTACCATTTTTAAATATTGGGGTTATATATGCCTTTTTCCAAATTTCTGGGAAATCCATCCCGTAATGATTTACAAAATACAATCGAGATTGCAACACTTCTAAAAAATAAAAAATGTGTTCTCATAGGCTACTTCTTCCGTAAAAATGTGTTATTATCTAGATATATACATTCGAAAAGTCGAGTTTGAATTTTTGCGTAAAACAGTGCACTCAAAAATTGTTAATTGTTTGTTCTCTACCAAGCAAATAAATATGCCTTTTAAATATGCCTAAAGCAGAATAAATATAATATATTTTTAAAAACCCCTGCGTCAAAGACTAAATGATAGTGTCAATTTTGAAAATCTTTTTCAGATGAAATGGGAGTGGTCACCGCGGAGAAAGAATATTTTTTTATAAAAAAAATAAACATATTCTTAAAAGTATGTACTTTCATATAGAAGTGATACTAATTCCATAATTTATATAGGTTTTCTTCAAAAATTCACAACAATTGCCTTTTTTCGCGCTTCGTAGGAAGGTATTCTCCCTTAACATGAAACCTAAACAAACATAGATGCAACACATAATGGGTGGATCTCAGAAGACTGGGTAAAAGCGATACAAATGATAAGACCAAAATTTCCATTTTTGGGAGTGATGGAATCAGATTTGTTCGTCTGAATTAAAGTTTGAAATTTTTTGATTTGTTTCATTTGCCTCCCACAGCATACCGTGACAATATTTTTATTTTACCTACTGCAACCTTTGATTAGAACCAGCTAGATGGCGCCAGGTCTCACACTCGCACATTTAATTGACGTAAGCCACATTGACATTACTAATTATTATGAAATCACCCTTTATATGTCACATTACAATTTTTCAGAACATTGTGGCTCGGCAATTAAAAGAAATTACGACTACCGAGGTGGCACGAGAGTGATAACGCATCACGATAATTTGTTTTATCGCTGTGCACAACCGATCACTCTTCACGACTTGCGCGGCGGGTATATATGCACGTGCGCGGGCGGGAGCGGGCAAATCAGAGAGCGCAATCCACCGATCGTCCGTAATCTACACCAAAAAGCACAATAAACCCTGGCATTTCGAAATGGGGTGGAGCACCCGAGCCACGCTTTTATCGCTGGCTGTCGTACTCCTGACATCTATCGTTCATTCCAGTAAGCAAAGCTTTTTCTGATAAGGTCTATGATTCATATTCTGCCTCGAAATAGGCAATAAATTAATAGCGGTAGCACTATAATAACGTATAATAACAATACAAGTCACGGGACCCGGCTGTTGGAGGAAATGGGAACACGGTAAAATTTATTATTTGGACACGAATTTAATAGGAGCACCGTTCTTTTCACACTAAATTCCGTAATTCGCACCAATTGTCTATCGCTTGCCTGCTGGTTTTGCTTTACATAGCGTGAGCCCGCTGTGAAAGATTTTCTTTTATACTAAATGTGAGTTCGCGATGCAACGAGAATATTCGACCAGTTTCTCCATATTTCTAGTAATTTATGGTATCTTCTAGAATATTGTGGTTCTTCTAGATTCATGTGGACTGTTTTAGAGATTTCGACAATCTGCAGTTACCATTATTTTTAGATTCGTGGCAATATGGAAAGATTTAGGATTTTTGCATGTAAGTTTTTTTCTGAACTTTTGAAATTTGCTGTTAAAATGTTTAAATTTCTGTCAATTTTTGAGATATTTTGATTTATAAATACTGATGACCAACATGTGTGTTACGTATGAAATCTAATTCATTATTAATTTATTCTTACCTCTCTTTATATTTTTTTCTTTTTTTATATATATTTTTTGGTGAACCTAATGTAATAAATTTTGCAGTGTCAGACCTCTTTGAATGCATGTCTCATTGAGTTATTTAATATTCTTCGCTCACACATTCTCGTAAATATCATCGTCATCATTATTGTCTTTTTTTAATCATTCTCAAGAAAATAACGTTGCACTGAATATTCATTCGGAAAATTTCGTTATTTAATCTCTCAAATATCATTATCGCAATCATCCTTCTTTTTTTTACTTTATTTTGGTCTGTTTTGATTTCCCGGTTCCCGCAGACTATAGACGCACGGTCGGCAGCAAGATTTATCATTGCAATAAACCTGGAGTAAAAACACTTGTCCGTGTATTTTACTCCATCTGAAAACCATCACTGGATTCTCAAGGCGGGAATACACCACAACATCAATGCCCTTCAATGCCGGCGCTCGCGCATGTTTTAAATTCTTCTTCTTTATGGTTTCTTTGGTTCTGGCCGCCAGGGTAAATTTTGCTAGTATTATATTTATACATAAAGAATATTTACGTTGACAGAAAGATGTTTTATCGTTATCGGATTTTTTTCAGGATCACCAATCAGCAAAACTAGAACCGACTCATTACAGGAACTGAAAGGTGAGTTGATTTCCTGTTAAAACTAATACGTGCGTGCATTCCAAGCTGATTTATTTATTTATTTAACACCTTCACGGACTTTTACAAAATATAAAATAAAATAAAAATCACATAAGATGTTTATACGGCGGTTTCTTTAGCTCTCATCCCCCCTCTGCTGGATATGGGCATCTTCCACACTCTCCCATCCTTCTCTGCTTGTGGTGTCTATTTCTTTCCCCTCGTAGCGGCTACAATTCATCATTTCTTTTTCCCTCTCTTAGGCTTATACCAAGCATGGATCTCTCCATGGATGGTTGCATGCATTTGAGCTTTTCTACACTTTTATTTGTAAGGGCCATCGTCTCCACTCCATACGTCATCACTGAAAGTATGCACGGTTCGAAGGCTTTTCTTCTTAAGATAATTGGGATCTCTTTGTTTTCGAAAATATAAGCTCAATCCTTCTCGTCTTGGCAATTATACTGTTTGCATTTCTACTCTTATTCTCTGTGACAACATGATAATTTTGATTTACACTAAACAAAGCTTTGTAATATACATTTTTTTATTAATTTATTTATTATATTTATTTATACAGTTGTTTTGATACATAATAAGTTTTTTTTTTATAAATGATTAATTAATTGAGTATAATGCCTTTAAAATGCAATGTTATAGCATTTTGATGACATTATACTCCCCATAATATGAGCCAAAAATCGAGCTCATGGGATGAGTATTTACAAGCCAAATTAAAGTACATAAGCCAAAACCATTTAGAAGTAGTAATTTTTTAAAACAGAAACCATTTGAGACGTGTGGGCAATGTTACAATACATCGTTGTCCAAAATCAAGGATTTGACATCTTTCTTAAACTGTTTGTATTTTTGAATGTCCATTTTTTGAAATTTGTTTTGCGACAACAATGTATTGTACCATTTAACTCCCAAGTGTGTTGTGCCATGGTGGTTCTTAAGGTTGGTATCTTTATTTGTCCCTTTGTTCTATTTCTATTACTTATACAGTTTAAGGGATGAGATTTATTTATAAAATGAGTCGTATATTTCCAGATACCGCTAAATCAATATCAAAACAATTTATAGCAAGTCAAGTAATTTATACCTTATTGTGTGAGATGTTATTACCTACAGTGTTAGTTTTTCTAGAAAGTTTTTTTATAAATGTAAACAAACTTTCTAGAAAAAATTACAGTGTAGGTAATAACATCTCACACAATAAGGTATAAATTACTTGACCTGCTGTAAATTTCTTTGGTTTGGAGTTAGCGGTGTCTGGAAATATACGACTCAAATAATCTTTGTAAATTTGGCATAGGGAGTTTGTTTTGCAATACTTAATATAGTTATTCTTTCACTACTAGATTCGTTAAGTGTAAAATCCACAGGCGCGGGCGATTCGTGAGTTCAGAAGCCAATAAATAAGTTTCCATTTTTTTATAGATTAATTATGACAATTTAAGTAAAATCAAACAAAAATGTGAAAGAATCATAAAAAGATTTTTACAAACGAAAAAGTTACGGGAGTTTAAGGTTGAGCTTGCTAAAATAATTTCGTACAGCGCGTGACGTCACTTGACCTAGCCGGCGCGGCTCGCGTTCGCTTGCTTGCGTGTCGCGACCTTCCGGACTGGGTCAAATGACGTCACAGGGGACACAGGCCGATACTTTGCTGTTGTTGACAGATTATTCGCCGATAATTGGTTTTTAAATAATAAAAAGGAAAGCACGGAAGCCACGGACTTATGTTTATGTTGTCTGTTTAACCCAAAAGGGCGTGTTCTTTTTCTTATTCCTCAAATGTCCGGGCTTGTATGGTACCTACCCCATGAATCCTGTATATCCTTTGGATCCTGTACATTTTGTGTTAATAATACATTATTTTACAATTGTTTTATGCCTGCTGTATTTAAATATTTGTGTGTTTTATTTTTATTTTTAAGAAATAAAGAAGTGGACTGTCAACTGACTGACAATGGGGCAAATTTTGAATGGCAGCCGTGCGGCCCAGCTCCGCTTTGCAACGCTGGGTAGCGCGGTTGTCTTTAGCATTAAAAAATGCCAACCTAGCGACGAACGCGTAGGACCGATTTAGGAGCTTGTGCTTATAAAGCGGTCCTGGGGAAGCGCTGGGTCTGCCTGCTACGGATGACGCCTAGGGATGGGCAATACAGAACACCCTGGGATAAAATCCAGTATTGTGTGGTTGAAAAATTTGAACGTAGTATTATTTTTTTTGTGTTTGTAGCCTTAACTTCGCGGTTGGACATAATTTTAAACTGTTCTGCATTTTACGTGTTAGAGTAAAAGAACATTTCAGATGTGTGTTGAACAACAACTTTTCTGAATTCGCGCACCTTCTTTTGGAAACAGGCCACGCGTTTATAAAAGAAAACAGTATCGAGATTCTCCATCTTAATAATAGAGCCCGTAGATTTGGTAGCTATGAAATATTAGAAATCAAGAAATGCCTGAACACTAAAGTCAATATTATTAATAACCGGATAAATTTTATGAATAATGCGTTGTTTAATTATTTATTTATTTATTTATCTTCATCTTGATACATGTGGTAGGAAAAGGAGCCGCTCATCTCACTAGGAAGAACCCGTGCCGAGATGAGTAGCTGACAATATAGCGAGAGCAAAATAATATAAATAATATAAAACAAAACACTACATAACTATAAGATTAATCAATTAATTGAGGATATAAATATAAAAGGTGGATAGTAAAAACAGCAAATATTATGCAAGACAAAAGAAATAGTGAAAGAAAAATAATTTAATATGTAATAAAGATTCATTCGCATGGATAGTAACAACATGTAAATATTATAGATTACCAAAGCAATAGCACAGTTGAAAAGTATATAAATATTTTTTTTTATGAATGTTCTCGTATATTAAATAGTGATAAAAAGTACAGTTTAATGAGCAATAAATTATGTCCTGTTTTTAGTAGTTGGGTATTTGTGTAATGTCTTCACGAATAGTGTTGTGTAGAAAGGTAAAAGTAGGATGTCCACTAGGGTGGGCCAAATTTTTTTTTTATTTCTAAAGGGGCACAGCGATAAAAAGGTGCCAAATGGTCCTTTGTCCATAATATGGATTTGTAGAATGAGTTTGTTTGACCGTGTGGTAATTATTGTTTGAGTTGCTTTAAACGGTATATTTTAGTGTTTGTGTGTGTATTTAAGAGTATTTATCATTAATAATAGTATTCATTTATGTTTTTTCACGAGAAGTGGTGTTTGTAAAATGAATTTTATTTACGGGCATCTTCCCTTTACTAACACTTGGGCAGAGTTTCTGTTAAACGTATTTTGTTAAAGTAAACGTATATGTTAAAGTATTAATTATTAATAATAGTATTCATTTGTGTTTTTTCACGAGAAGTGGTATTTGTACAATGAATTTTATTTACGGGCATCTTCCCCTTACTAACACTTGGGCAGAGTTTCTGTTAAACGAGCAAATGAATAATATTGTCCGATTGTCAGCCGACGTTTGCCACCACTGGAGGCACGGGGCGTGGCCCCCGGGACTGCGCCCCTCGCAGCAGCTGGCCAGGCAGCAGTTCCGGAGCAAGTTCATCTTCCGGGGCGGCCGCAAACTCAGCGACGGAGACATCCGACGATTGTGCGGCGACCACCACTACGCCATCCTGAGTCCGAATAAAAACAAACATGAATGTGAGTGTCTCTCGAGCCCTAAAACTAAAACTTATATCGTTATCGGATGGGAAGGTTCTTATAAAAAAATCTAAACTCAGTAAAAATATCACAGAGGATCATTGAGCGCCATCGCGTGACACCGTTATTTATTTTCAGCACTCAGTAGGTACCCAGTATTATACTCTCAAATTTGAAATATTTTCTGCAGATTTGCACTATAGTAGGTAAGAAGGTTTGTTATTTGATTGATCATATAATGAAAACTACATAAAACTAATAATTGTTTTTATTTAGGTACATCATATGTTGTTAGAGATTCGATGGAATCTCTTGTCAGACAGGAAATAGAAAACACGATTCACACTGGTGAATTTTATTAACTGTAAGTTATATTTATTATATAATAACGAAGAGAAATAAAGATACGTGGTAATAGTAGAATTATGAATTATGTACTGACCTATATTGGTATATACTATATTGTATATACTGATCTAGGTATATCAATTATTTGTTTATCAGAGAAATTCCTTTCGATGACAAATATGCAAGTTATTGCAAATATAAATGAATTAATACTGTCATGGGACATGGCTTCGGGGAGCAAATGAAAATATTGTAAATTGATTTAGTTTTTTATTACCAAAGAAAGCCACCGTACACGAATTAAATTTCTGTCGTACAGTTCGCTAGTCACTAAATGTCTCCCGAATATTTCATACACTAATTATTTATTATCTATTGTTTAGATCACTTCTCATATATTCCTCTCATTGTTCCCTCGTTGAAACTACTTGCTCCGGTATTATTCCTTTATTCCGCTGGTATCACTGGTTTGTTTGCTTACTATTACAGCTTGTTATAATATCACGGTCACATTTGTTTTACGCTACGGAGATGTCGCCTTGTTATCGTCACTAACCGAACGCGACGCGTGATTCCTTTTATAGATAAATTCCTTTGAAAGATCGTTCTAGAGATTATGGGCATTCTGTAGAGCCTTCTAGACGACTCGTACGTAGTATTCTACTACGTAATGGAATACAGTAGAATCTCCCAGATAAGAAAATGCAGTCATGCACGACTGACCCTGCGTTGCTACCTTTTGGTGCTTTTCTACTTTGGCTTAATAAATAAATTAATATCATTTTTACGATAAAACATGCAATATTCAGTATCTGGCATTTTCATTGGTTTACCTACAGATCTAGCCACACGTTTAATATTGACCGCACTGCCAGAGGGCAATTTAGAGACTCTGGAGATATTCCCAGGTCTTTATTGTCATTCGTAACCCATTACGACCGCTAGACTTGAAATTTTTTCTATAGATGTACACTGTAGTAGGTAAGAAGGTTCGGATATTATGACATTTAAGTTGGAGGATTTTGGCAGACAAAAGATAACACAAGTTAACAAAAGATAACAAAAGATACACATAAAATGTGTAAGCAAAACGCTTAAGTATAAGGGAGGTAGTAGGTTAATTAGTGTTAGTTAAAATTAAGATTTCTTATTATAACGTAAATGACATGATTATTTATAGAACCATAAAGCATCTAGCGGAAGAAATGACCCGCGAATGATTAATATGAGTGCAGAGTACTGTTCCGTTAAAAAAATCACATTATACAACTTCCAAAAATTTGATAGGTGTTGGTTAGGTGGAAAAATAGTCTAATTGAATATATCTTTGAAGATGATCAATAAATATTTAAATATAATATCCTCTCGAAGGCACATATTTATGATTTTCCACTTGTGTCGGCAGTGACACTGCTTGTTTAGTGCGAAATCTGACGCTAGATGGCATTGATCGCCATTTTTGAATTTGGCTCCGAATTCAAAAAGTAAACAAGAGCTCGCGTTTTTTTCTTCTGGAATGTGCACATTTTTTCGTATTCAATGAACGGAAATAATAATTGAATCAGTACATTTTTTTGATGATTAATTCCGGGATTTTCAAGATTTACATTCCTTCGCGGGTTATTTCGTGACGTGAAGGAAGTTTGGAACTTCTCAAGATATCTGCTCTGAAAGGCCGGCACAAGGATCTCGACTGTCGAAGCTGAAGAAAATGGCCGATATTCAGTTCAGTGATTATTTGTTGACGTATTTTGATTTTCTCATCTGTGTTTACTGAGAGGGAAAGCGTAATATTCATTTAGCAGAAATTCTGCATGATATCATCCTGAGAAGTATTAATAATTGGATATTCAAATGGATCGGCTATTCCTACCATGGGTGGAACCGTGAACGTTGTATTGTGTAAGCCCACACGATAGGTCGTAAAATCGATGAACATCCAAAAAAGACTTCCATATTTCCCAAATTAAGTCCTGTGTGTCGGTGATGTAACGTAGGTCTACCTGTCATAGAAAATATGAAGTATCTACCTTACTTACGAAAACTAAAATGTCACATTTTGTATAATCATCGAATAGACATTTTCACACCAAAATGACTAAATTTGTACGGATTTTTAATTAAAAAATATTTATTCATTAGTCTCGTATTTTTGGCCAGTGTATAAAAAAGAGCAGAATATTGTACATCGGAGTTAAATCGAGCAAGAAAGAGCATAACAATACAACACATTTCATGTTTGCTTGGGTTTCGGTGAAAGCGAAAACAATATCGAAAGAGCACGGTAGAGTCACGTAACACGTGTTAGACAAAGACGGAGTGCAGGCGACTGACGCGACCTGGTGACCGCGTCGTTGAATTCAGTTGCTAATGATACGTCAGCGGAAGCACACGCAAATTTGATATGCCGTGATTTTATGATAATTTACTAAAATAATGCAAATATGTATGTTTACCTTACATAATTATATAAAGGGACCTTTAAGAAGTCTTATCTGTATCGTATATATGTATATTTTATCACATATTAAAAATTATGCCGGTTTTTAATCAGGTATCGCTGTGTTACACCACAGTTCCCGAAGGTATTTTTTAGCACAGTCTTTTAACACTTCAAAATAGCTTCTTGTCTATGAGACGTCTATAACCCGTATCTGGATGAACCTGTAAATGTTTCCAGACGACTTTTGCTGGTACGCCAAGCACGGGTCCTGGAGGAGGCCGGTGGCCAACCTCGGGGAGCAGGCCTCGCTGGAGCGCCTGGTGAACAAGTACCTGCACCCGCGCGGGAGACGACTCGGCCAACAAGACGTCCGGAGGCTCTGCCCTAACTATTCCAAAATGTCGTGCAAATCCTGCGACAAAATGACAGGTGAGCGAGTAGGATATTTTTTGCTTACTGAAAAAATTATTTTAATTATTTAGTTTCATACTGGTTTATTAACTGTTGTACGGGCTATCCCTAGCAATATACAGGGTTATTTGTAAAACATTAATAACCTCGCAGGACTATATTCTTGCATTGATTATGAGTTGAAAATGTTCAAGCTATTATGACCTAATATCAATAGTTCAGGAGATATGCGACATCAAAGTTTGCATTTTTTTTTCAATATTTCTGACTTATTTTTCGTAAAACGTTAGACTATCATTACAGTTACTTATATCGAATATGAAAAATTCATTCCCTTTAATACAAGTCAAATAAAAACTTCGAATTCCAATTGGCAAACATTCCAATTGGATTTTTTTCAGGGTTTTTATCATTTTATTGTAAGTGAATTTTTAAAAGAATTATATTATTTTTTTCGTTTTTGTGGATCAAATTTGTATGTCTCAAAAACTGAGTTTGTCCAAATTGTGCAGACATCTTACTTATAACATTACCTACGATTAGTGATGATCAAACCGTTATGTTTACCGGCTATTCATAGTAGAGTTGTTTGAGATTAGTATCTGATTGTATTAACAACTGAGATAAAACTGTTGTCTAGTGCCGAAGGTTGCCCGTAGAAGATCATTTAACAAGAACATTTTTAAGTTTTTTATTTCACTTCCCTCGGAAAAAAAATTGATTATCTCTAACAGCTGCGCTCGTCGCGGTGAAGATATATGTGGGACAGTACAAAACATGGCCATTTTAAAATTGACAAAACAATTTGAATAATAATCTAAATAATGAAACATGTTAACATATAGAAAATATGTAGGGATAGCCTTCAAAATTATTGTTTCGCGAAAGAATTATTGGTGTTAGCGGGAGACAGTGGGGATACAAGGTTACAGAAATGTTGAGGGAAAATGTTATAATAGAGATGTATTAAATTTCAGAGAATATGTGCCACTACGCCAAACACGGGGTATGGAAACACGGACAGGTCCCGACTGTCACGGAGAAGAGGAGGTTCTTCTACTTGGGGGTGAAAAGGATTGGCATCTCCGAGATGCTCCAGAAGTGCCCCAAACACTTCGATAGCCGTTGCAAAATTATCCATTATCCTGACTGCTCGGGAACCGGCGGTGGTGGAGGCGGGCCAACAAAACAACCAACACCCGAACCACAACCGACACCTCCGAAAACCCCCACGACGACAACCAGGCTGCCGCCAACTTCGCCAAAACCCGAACCCCCGATAACATCACCGACAGAACCGACACCTGAACCGCCGATATCACCACCGACAGAACCTACACCTGAACCACCGATAACACCAATACCAGAACCCCCGATAACGTCACCAACAGAATCGACTCCTGAACCCCCGATAACACCACCAACAGAACCGACTCCTGAGCCCCCGATAACACCGATACCAGAACCACCGATAACACCACCAACAGAACCGATACCTGAACCGCCGATAACACGGCCGACAGAACCGACACCTGAACCTCCGATAACACCACCAACAGAACCGACTCCTGAACCCCCGATAACACCACCGACAGAACCGACACCTGAACCACCAATAACACCACCAACAGAACCGACACCTGAACCCCCGATAACACCACCAACAGAACAGACACCTGAACCCCCGATAACACCACCAACAGAACCGACTCCTGAACCCCCTATAACACCACCGACAGAACCGACTCCTGAGCCCCCGATAACACCGATACCAGAACCGCCGATAACACCACCAACAGAACCGACACCTGAACCGCCGATAACACCACCAACAGAACCAACTC